>PVIH01002739.1:63578-179605 GCA_004025045.1 Sigmodon hispidus | reverse complement strand
ACCCATCCATCCATCCATCCATCTATCCATCCATCCATCCATCCATCCATCTATCCATCCATACATCCACCTATCCATCTATCCATCCATCTATCATCCATCCATCTATCCATCCATCTATCCATCCATCCATCCATCTACCCATCCATCCATCCATTCATCTATCCATCCATCCATCTATCAATCCATCCATCCATCTGTCCATTCATCCATCCATCTGTCCATCCATCCATCTATCTATCCATCTATCCATCCATCCATCTATCCATCTATCCATCCATCTATCCATCCATCCATCCATCTACCCATCCATCCATCCATCTATCCATCCATCCATCCATCCACCTATCCATCCATCTATCCATCCATCCATCCTGTATCCATCCATCCATCTGTCTATCCATCCATCCATTTATCCATAAATATTCTGTTTCATTTTCCTGGGGACATCTATCTGCACCCCCTTATTCTATACCTAACTTCTGTGGTTCTGTGGATTGTATCTTGGTTATCATTGACTTAATGGCAATATTCATATATAATTGAATATTTATTGTATTTATCTTCTGGGTCTAGGTTACCTTACTCATGATACATTTTCTAGTTTCATCTACTTACTTGCAAATTTCATGATTTTATTTTTTAATGGCTGGGTTCCATTGTATAAATGTACCACATTTCCCTTATCCTCTTCTGTTGAGGGACATGTAGGTTTTTCCTAATTTCTGGCTGTTAGGAATAGCAGCAATGAACATGGTTGAGCAAGTGTTCCTATGGAGGTGTCTGTGAAGTGTCCCTTGGGTATATTCTTCTAAATGTAAACTAAACACAGACACACATGGTAAGCAGTGACTTCATGAGACCCTTCACCAGCAATAAAAGGCAACAGTGAGTCCTAGCCGGAAGAACCAGAAGAACAGGCAAATCAGTTATGTTTTTTTATTGACAATGCATGTGGGCTACATTTTAGAGGGGTACTTTAGATGGCCTCTTGGTCAACTAGCACCTTGGAGCCAGCCCGAAAGTTCAAATACCACAAATGACAAGCAGTGGCCATCAACTCCTTCACTAACAGAGGCTACAGCAGGGAGTTTTATCCTGTATATGGATTAGAATGAGACCCTGGGTGTGTTTTTCCTGACTCTGTCACCACTTTTTCTAAATCTGAATTCTGTGGGAGCTTTCTATTATTTAGGTCATTGTGGATGTGACTGTGTACACATATATGGTGGTATAAATAGAGAATGTTAATTAAGGAAAAGAAAGGTGGGGCTGGAGAGATGGCTCAGCAGTTGAGAGCACTGACTGTTCTTCCAGAGGTCCCGAGTTCAATTCCCAGCAACCACGTGGCAGCTAACAACTATCTGTAATGAGATCTGGCGCCCTCTTCTGGCCTGCAAGCAGAACACTGTATATATAATAAATAAATCTTTATAAAGAAAGAAAGGCAGCCCCAAGAATGTATACAAGCTGGGGAAAGGCATAGGCTCAAAATCCTAGTTATTTTTGAGTCTGGACTTTGATCATAAATAATAAAAAATATATCCCTTACGATATATTTGAAAACATAAAAGTAGTATTTATCTACTCTAAGTTGTCTTTTGTTAAAGGAGTTTTTCTTGAGCTAAACATTGCCAACATCTTCTGAAGTTATCTAAATTCCACTCATGTGGATTACTTTTCTTTGACATCTGGTCTAATTCTTCTAATTCCAGAATTTCAGATCACAATAGACTACTTGGAAAAAGATGGTTTTGCATATCCTAATTTCTTCTCCATCATTTCCACCACCACAGAAATGCAGTGAATCCTGAACACTGACATTTCAGAGCTATGCTGACTCAGTAAACTGTCAGTCATTTTGGGGATATTTGCATCATCCATATCTGTGTTTGTTACCAAAAAGTTTCTCTTGTCTCTGGAAGGCCTTGTGAAACTCACAGAAGCTGTTTGATTTCTTCATTGGCTGCCATTTCTTTCTTAGGTCTTTGTATTACAATGGTTTCTTATTTTAATTTTTTCAGTTTGAACAAACTTTTTTTTAGTGTTTGATTAAACGTATAATATTCTATTATTTTCTTTTTAGATTGAAAAGAAATGTTGAGACTCATATAAAGCTCTCCCTCATATGTCCCACAAGTACACCATGGGTAGTGGGAAGTCCAAATTAGATAAGTGCCCTCTTTCTTGGCATAAAAGACACAGTGTGGATACAGATCAAGACTTCCATGAGTCAGAGGCCGAGACATCTAAGGATGTGTTCTTGCATGGTTTTGTGGAGCATAGCAATAGAACAGAGCAGCTGACAGAAGCGCGGGAGGGAGCCAAGGCAAAGGGAGAGATGCCTGAAGAGGAAGCTGAAGAAGATGTGTTCCTCAAATTCGTGATACTGCACGCGGAAGACGACACAGATGAGGCCCTCAGAGTCCAGAACCTACTGCAAAATGACTTTGGTATCAGGCCTGGCATGATTTTCGCCGAGATGCCGGGTGGCCGACTGCATTTACAGAATCTAGATGATGCTGTAAATGGATCTGCGTGGACAATCCTGTTACTGACTGAGAACTTTCTAAGAGACACCTGGTGTAACTTCCAGTTCTACACTTCCCTGATGAATTCTGTGAACAGACAACATAAGTACAACTCAGTCATACCCATGAGGCCCCTGAACAGCCCTCTTCCTCGGGAAAGGACTCCCTTGGCGCTACAGACCATCAATGCCTTAGAGGAAGAAAGCCGAGGCTTTTCTACACAAGTGGAGAGAATCTTCCAGGAGTCTGTGTATGAAAAGCAACAAACGATATGGAAAGAGTCACGAAATGGGATACGGGGACAGTTCATTGCCTGATGAAGCACACACCCAGCTGGTGCCTATTTTGTAAACAAAATGATTCATCTTCACTCTAGAAAGCAGTGTCTAAGAAATGCTTCTTATATGAGTGAGTCTGCTTTCAAGAAAGGTACATTTCTGCAGGCCTAGAATTGTAGCACTTTCTGGTGATAAATTCAAGATTGTCAGTTTCTAGCACTTTTTTATTAATAGTTTTTATAGCTCATGAACATTCTAACTCATTTTTTATGTTGAACCATTCATTTTTTATGTTGAACCATGAACAGGCGTGTCTGATAGGCATTTTCAAAATATGATATTAAAAATTCTCAAAAGACATGAGGAAAATGTCTCCAACTGTGGGAGGTCCGATCACCTTCCTTCCTTCTTCTGTCAAGAATGTTACCACCAAAGCATCCTGGTGCTGTTACCCAGAAACACGAATGGAAAGATTGGGACATGTGCAGTGTGGGTGCACATAAGCAGTAGGTCAGAAGTAGACTTCAGAATGGTCAGGTTTTTGAAAATAATCCAGCAACATGTGGTTTTATGTTTGCTGGAGCTTAGGACCAGTTCCCAACATGAATTAGCAATCATTTTGAGAGTGTGGTAGCTAGGGACATTATGGAGATGTCCCCAACCTTGTTAGTTGCCATCTGTAACCAGAGTTTTATTCTCAGAGCTTGGGAAAAGTATGTGATTTACTAGGTGTTTGCCTTAAAATAAATTACCTCTTGTTAGTCCTTGGAGACATCCTTTACACATTTTGATTGACTCAGGGACTCTTATCTAGGATGGTCTGACTGTGAGTTTGTGTGTGTGTGTGTGTGTGTGTGTGTGTGTGTGTTGTGCAGAGAATGTATTTTTACCATCTTCACTTTTAGGGCCTAATGTACATAACAAACCAGGAAGGCTCACGTGGAACTGTACCTTTCCCTCATAGAACTTCAGCCCATTTGAAACATAAATGGTGCAAACAAGTACAGACTGTGCATGTGGCTAAGGGTGAGTCATGTCAAATAATGAGAAAGTGCCCAGTGGGGGCCAGGAGACCTACTTGCAAGCCAATTTCTGGCACTGAGGATGAATGTGCCAATGGGCAGCTATTCTCCTTTGTCTATGAAATGAAAGGGTTGGATTGATGAATCTCTAAAGGCTTTGTCCTCTCTCAGGATGGGAAAACTGGAAGCCAGAAAGCAATAAGCAAAGACTTAAATGTTTATGAGGTGATACATAGTGTGATCATTGCAGAAGACATAATTCATGCTAATAATGAGTGGATATTTTTGTATATTTGCATCGTGATTGACTTTTAATGGCAGTCACAGAAAAAAATCCATACATGCTTATTCAGGTTGTTTTGTTTTTATTCAGTGTCTCACTATGTAGTCCTGGATGGCTTGACACTTGCTGTGTGGACCAAGTTGGCATCAAACTCACACATCCACCTGCCTCTGCCCTTGAACGTGCTGAGATTAAAAGTGTGCATTGCCACACACAGCTACTCAGTCTTTTTAAAGATATATTTTTAATAGGAACCCATAAACAAAGACATTCTTCCTAGTTCCTGTATCTCCTGGTCCTCACTTCTCTGGATTCCTGACTGCCACTATTCATTTCTTTATAGCCACCAGCCACTGTGCCCCATGAGGATCCTGCAAATCAGTCAGACATTGGGTTTGGTTCCCAGAGAAGGCAATTGACTTCATGGTATTTTCTTAACCTTCTTTGCCATGGTAACTTACTACTCACTTTCTTTTTCAGCTTTATTAAGTATCCCTTCATTATTATTGCTATTGTTATTACTATATATATTGCAAGTGTCATGTAATAATAAAACATTAACCACCCAGCCTTCACATGCCTGCCAAACTGGAATTGATGCTGGGTGGCATTTCTTAAAGAAATATTTTTATTCTTTATGGTTAACTAACTATTATTCTCATCTCCAGTGAAGACTGTGGGAAACTGTTCTGAGAAATATCAATCTTTATTCCTAAGAGAGCATGGCACAATGTCCCAGGAAGCCTGGAGTCCAGCATTTTTTTTTATGATGAAGAACTAAGTGTTAGGTACTGAATAATTGTAGGTGTTGAAATTAGAAAGAAGTGATCATCAAAACAATTAATGATAAAAGGAGGCAGAGGTGAAGGCCTTATCATGGGTCTGTGTTTATGAAAACATGCCTAGCTTTAGATATATACAAATCAAACATTCTGAGAAATTCTGCCACATGCCAGCAAATTGTCATCCTGGGTATTTTGTGCCACCCACATGGAGCTACTGTAGAAGGATCTGAGGTATACCTGAATGACAATTCTCCAAAACCTAAAAAAGAAGTATAGTTTATTGCCAGGTATGGTGGGGCATGCCTTTAGTTCCAG
Organism: Sigmodon hispidus; assembly: GCA_004025045.1. Lineage (NCBI taxonomy): Eukaryota > Metazoa > Chordata > Mammalia > Rodentia > Cricetidae > Sigmodon > Sigmodon hispidus. The sequence goes on along the minus strand of PVIH01002739.1, from coordinate 174,391 downwards.
CATTCAAGAGGTAGAAGCAGGCAGATCTCAGTGAGTTTGAGGTAGCTTGGTCTACAGAGCAAGTTCTAGGACAGCCAGAGCTGTTACATAGAGAAATTTTGTCTCAAAAAAATAACAACAATAGTATAGTATATCTAACTTAACAAGGAATCCTAGAAGATGAGGCTTAATGAGGTCACTCAAGACCCAAGTTCCTTTATGCAGTGCAATATTATCCAGACTTTAAAAATAATAAGATTCTTATATATGCCAAAAGATAAACAAGCACTATATTTAAAAGTAAAAATATTGTATGATTCCATATATATGTGGTAAATTCATAGAGACAGAATAATAGAGACATAACCAGGGGCTGTAGAGGGAGAAATGAGGTGTTAATTTTTCAATAGCTAAAGTTTGGTTTGGAGTAATGAGGAAGTTCTGGTAAAGCCCTCGTGATTTACTTTGTGAATGGACCTAGTGAAACTATACACTTAAAAAATAATTAAAACAATACATTTCCATAGGTGCATTTTTGCCACAATAACTTTGAAAAGTAAACAACAATAAAACCCAAAAAGTATAAGTCCAAGGTCTTCCTATCTTTTTTGCTTGGCCATTCTCAGTTTTTCCATTGAGTTGCACTCTGAGGGGTGTTGTAACTGATGACGTTGGACCCACATATAGACAAGACAGCATCCAGAGGAGTGGTCTGCCCAAAGAAAAAAAGTGTTTCATTACTATGTTATTAAAAATCAATAATATGTATTGAAGATCCATTCTGACTTCTGGATGGTTTTATTTGTATTTCAAAATTCTTTCAACTTGTTTTTGCATGAATTCCTTCTGCCATATCTGCCTCATCACACCCTGGGACACTGCCATAAAGTAAAACTACCTAGACTTGAATCTCAGCTTGGACCTCTATTATTTTTTTTACACAAATAGCTTTATTTTAAGCACACACACAGAGAAACAATATTTTTTAAATAAACAAAATTTGGACCTAAAGGCTAAATGTTTTAAGTGTTAATTCAATCATCATTAAAATATGGCATTTAGTAGAACTTTATTAAAACATGGTTGCAGGTCAAGACAACCATACAGAGGACCACTGCCATGTCCTTGGGACACTGTGACAGAACTCATCACACTGGACAGAAATAATTGTTCACAGTTCTGAAGCCTGAGAAATCTAGGGCCAAGGATGTCTTAGTTAGAATGTCTTATTGGTATGGCAAAACAGCATAAGCTTGTGGAGGAAGCGGTGTATTCAGCTTACACTTCCACATGCTGAACATTACCAAAAGAGGTCAGGACAGGATCTCAGACACGGCAGGTACCTACAGGCAGGAGCTGATGCAGAGGCCATGGAGGAAAGCTGCTTACTGGCTTACTTCCCCTGACTTGCTCAGTCTGATTTCTTATAGAACCCAGGGACACCAGCCCAGGGATGGCACTACCTACAATGGCCTTGGCCCTCCCCATTGATCACTAAATGAGAAAATACCTCACAGCTGGATCTCATGAAGACATTTTCTCAGCTAAGGCTCCTTCCTCTCTGGTGACTATAGATTGTGTCAAATTGACACAAAACTAGCCAGTACAAGGCACTGGTGTCTGGTGAGAACCAGTTCTCTGGAGATGGCACCTTCTGGCCACATCCACAAATGGAAGAAGAAACAGGTTGCTGGAAGGATCTTCAGTCAGAATGTAAATCCTATTTTTGAGGGCAGAGCTCACTTCCCCAACAACCTCTCAAAGGCCTGACCTTGTGACACCATCACATTGTGGATTAAGTTTCTGCTTTGGAATTTTAGGTGTTCACACATGTAATCAGTCATGTATAAACCTTGCTGAATCTCAGTGTCCTTCTCTAAAAATGATAAGACCTACAGAAAGGAGTCACTCTGAAGACTGTTGAGTGGTTCACACATTGTCCTTGCTGGCTCTCTGTGACTGTGATAAAGCTCTGACTAAAACCAACTTGGATTTATTTCACCTTACATCTTCCAGGTCGTAGTCCACCACTGTGAGATGTTAGGGCAAGAAAGAAAACCAGTATAGAAACGTGGAGTCAAAAACTGAAGCAGACCCACAGAGGAACACTGCTTATGCTCTCCTAACTCACATTCAACTATCTTTCTTAATATCTCCCAGCATCACTCACCCAAGGGTGACACCTCCCCCAGTGGGTTGGACCACCCTGCATCAATCATTAACCAAGAAAATATTCCATAGATTTCCCTAAGGCATTTTTCAATTCAGCTTCCTGCCTCCCAGATGACATGACACTTGTATCATTGAAAAACAAAACGAAATCTAAAGCTAACCAACCAACTCCCCCCGCCACACACACACCTTTGCTACTAGCACTATCATTATTTAGCAATTATCCCACAACATAGGAGGAGAAATAGGGAAAGCATGTGCTTAATCCTACCCACAAACCTGCTCTTAGAATCATTGCTGCTCGTAGGAAACAGATATAAAACCCCTGATCTGCTAGGGCTGTGCAAGCTGTTTATTAGTGGGGGGATTTTGCATAGAGAAAGCTGGTATTGAGGATGGTGCTTCTGCAGGGTCCCACACATCTAACAAATCAAGAGAGTTGGGCCATAAACTAGGAAAGTAGAGAAATGAAGGATAGGAACATTAATCTTGAAGCCACTTAGTAGCTCAAGTGGGATGCCTTCAGCCTGGCTTTGTGGATTAATTCTGCACATATTTGCATTTGGGGAGGTGGATTATAACCCATTTGATTTAGCATTTTATGGTGTTCAGCCCAGAGTCATCTCATTTAGGAATCGGTAGAAGTGGACTGTCTCCTTTGAGTTGCAGAAAGAAGTCATGGATCCCTTTGTTCCTTACTCTCCTATCTTCCAGTTCAACAACTTCGTGCTGGAGTTTCCCCAGGGCAAGCCAGTACTGTTCACCTTAGCCCTTGACTTTGCTTTTGCAAATCCCAAGTGGGATGAAGCTGGACCCTCCTGATGCCGTGGGGCATTGTGCTGCTGCCTTCAGAAACAGTTCCCTTGAGCCTCATAGCATTCCACTGCAGCTCTAAGTCAAAACTCTGAGCCTGGTCGGTGGTGGAGGTGGCCCTTCTTTCAAAACCTGAAAGAACACAACAGTTGTGTCTTTTAGCAGCAAGTTGTGCTGGTTTAAATGAGAAATATTCCCCACAGTGTAGCATGAATTCTGGTTGTAATAAAGGAAACTCAGAGCCAGATATCAGGGGAAAGCTGGACTATCAAAGAGAGGAAACAGACCACAGTCAAATCTCGCCCAGCTATCTTCCAACATCCTAAGCCTCAATGCTTGACACTTCTGCTGAATGAATCTGTCTTCCTGCTCCTGCTTTAAATACCTTCTTCACCCAGTTGTTTTACTTCCAGGTTAAGATTAAAGGGGTGAGCTACTACTATTTGGTAGTCAGCCTTGAACTCACAGAAACACAGAAAGATCTGTCTCTGGAGTTATGGGATTAAAAGCATAGGCCACTACTTCCTGTCTTTCCCATGATGGGATTAAAGGCATGAGTTACCTACCACTCTTGGACCCTCCTGGATTGACTGTGGGTGTTTCTGTTCTCTGATATTCCAGACTGGTTTTATTAAATATATAACATATCACCACACCATAGTCTTGACATTTAACACTCAGTCCCTAGCTGATAGCACTGTTTGGGGAGGTTGGGAGGTGTGGTCTTGTTGGAGGAAGTGTGTCACTGGAAGTGGGCTTTGAGAATTTAAAGGCTAATACCATTTTCAGTCTGACGTCTCTGCCTTGTGCATGAAGACAGATGTGAGCTGTTTCCTGCTCTGGCCACCGTACCTCTTCTTTGCCCTCTTGAACCCCAATCTTCTGCAACCATATGCCAAAATAAACTCTTCCGCAAGTTGTCTGCGTCATGAGGTTTTGTCACAGCAACCGGAAAGTTGCTAAGACACAAATACAAGGTTTACCTGTAGACAAGATCTTGCCAAGCCATCAGAGGACTCTGCAGAAAAGGAGATCAAATTGATTTGAATGTACTCATTATGGGGAAGAGACTGAACTGAGACCCAGAGCTGGAGGTAAAAACAGTAAAGAAACTCTTCATATGATTAAAGGCACAACATATCACACTACTGAGCTAGGCTTTGGGTGTCCAGCTTTAGGTGAAACCGTGCCATCTATGACTGTTGCCATGATTCTTTCTGGGAGGTAGGATCCGTGTGTTGACTTTGGCAGTCAAAGCAGCCTCTGTGGCTCTTTTTTGTCGTCACAGTTGCAGGTCACCTATTACACTGTTATAGCAGGTGACTACATCCTCCTCGTGGTAGTTCAAAGAGCAAAGAGGAAATTGCAAAGCAGCCAAGTACTTAACGTCCTTAAGTCAATGAGTAAGCAAAGAGATAATGCTGCCCACAAGCCTGGTGTGTCTTGTGAGGGCCTCCGTGAAAGGCCTATTAGATTGTGAGCATTAATACTTGGATAAAAACATTGTTTACACACACATACACACACACACATATTTATAAGTTTTATTTGGTAATCACCACGTTTGCAAGTTTTTACCAATTAGCACATAGAGTTCGAACTAAAGAAAATACCATTTTAAAAAGCCATTAATTAATAACATGGGTCATGTAAATCACTTTATTTAACTCCAGCAGGTTAACCTGTGAAAGCACAAAATCAGATTGTTGCTCTTGCCTTTCCTTCTAAGTTCTCAGGCTTCACAGCTGCCTGCTCCTGCATCCACACCCCTCACAGCTCATCCTTCCTGTCATTGATGAGAAGTGTTTTGGGTAGCCATATCCTTTGCCTAACTTGGCACTTCTGTTTTCTTCACCTACGGGGACTTCTGAGTCACTTTACTCCAGGGTGAATGACTGGGGATACTTACTAGCAAATATCAGGAATCTGTAAGTTCCTGGGCATTTATCTTAGTGCTCAGTTGCTAGAGTGCTGTCTAGATGTACAAAGCCCTGGGCTTGATCCTGAGTACAATCTGGACATAGTAATGCATGCCTGCCTGAAATCACAGCACTTGGGAAATGGAGGCAAAAACATAAGCTTTCAAAGTCATTCTTGGTTATACAGCTAGTTCAAGTACAGCCTGGGATACAGGAGACCCTATGGAAAAGGAAGGAAGGGGGAAATGTTTGTGCAGTTTATATTATAAATTTTATCATATTATTATTGTGTGTGTGTGTGTGTGTGTGTGTGTGTGTGTGTGTGTGTGTGCAGGCATGTAACAAGGCACACATGTAGGAGTCAGTTGACAGCTTTCAGAAGTTGGTTCTCACCTTCTCTTGTGAGTTCCAGGGATCCATCTTGGATCACCAGGTTTGCCTGACAAGTGCCGTCTTGCCAGCCCAGTAGTTTTTATAATCTACTTACGACTGTTTCTCTCTGCTATTTATTCAAACTACGGGCTTAAAAACAAGGACATTTCAACAAACTGTCTTACCAGAGGATTTTTATGATTATATTGTAAGGACACAAATGCAACTGTACATATTTCTGTGGAGTGTGTGTGTGTGTTATACAGTAATATGCTTATGTGTGTGGAGGCCAGAGGCTGACATAAGATCTCTTCTATCTCTCTCTACCTTAACTTTTGAGATAGTCTCTCACTGAACCTGCAGCTCACTGATTAGGCAAGACAGCCTATCCAGAGAATTCCAAGAATCTTCCTATCTCTGTCTTCCCAGTGCTAGGATAATAGATAAAAACCATAACCCTTGCCTTTTCATGAAGGTGCTGGGTTCTAAACACAGGTCCCCATGCTTGCACAACAAGCACTATACTGGCTGAGTCAATGCCCCAGCCAGCCCTCAGCATTTTATTTGTATTTGTGAATACCACTATGACATGAAAATGTTTGAAAATTACACTGAAGTGAATTTGCGCAACTCTACAAATATATCCAAGCAATTGAGCTGTCTGCCGTATGCAGTGATTTTTATGCTGTAGAAGCTATATCTCAACACGAAACCTAAGACAGAGGAAGTAGCTTAGTGGTAGAGCATTTACTTAGCATGCATGGAGCTATGATTTTGGTCATTACTGCTATAAAAATAAGATAGGTAAATAATTTAGAAGATAAAAGCCCCAAATAAGACTTGCTGGGGGGGCTGGAGAGATGGCTCAGTGGTTAAGAGCACCGTCTGCTCTTCCAGAGGACCCGGGTTCAATTCGCAGCACCCACATGGCAGCTAACAACTGTCTGTAGTTCCAGTTCCAGGCAAACACCAAGGCAAATAAATAAAGTTTAAAAAAAAAAAAAAACAAAAACAAATCACAGAGTAAAAAAAAAAAAAAAAGACTTGCTGGGTTATAATAGGCATACAAAATTCATGTAGGTAGACCACAAATATTGCATCATTTTACATTGCTACCAGCATATTATCATTGATTTCTCCATATTTTTTATAATCAAACATTTCAATGTTTGATAATTTTTAACAGTAAAAAGAAAAAGCAGTAAGCAAAAATAGTTAGATTTGCTGTTGTTTGCTTTTTTGAGACCAGTTTTGTAGCCCAAGCTTTCCTGGAATTTACTATGAGGTCCAGGGTGGTTTCAGATTCAAGCCAGCGATGAGAGTGCCCAGCCTCCTGAGTGCTACGATTACAGGTATGCACCACCAGCCCTCTTACCTCAAGTCTTTAATCAAAATGTTTTAAAATGAGTTTGAAATTCCCCTGTGTTTTGGGGACTTTGACATTATCTTCTCTGTGAAATACCTGTGCATATCTTTGCTTGGGTCCTGTTGGTTTCTGGTTGGTCTTTTCTTATTGACTAGTGGCAGCAGATATCTTTATTTAAATTCTGGGTACGTTAGCCTTAGCCTGTGTGGCAGGGTTTCTTTGTGAAGCAGTCCTAGCTGTCCTGGAACTCACTCTTGAACTCATAGAGATCCACCTGCCTCTGCCTCCCAAGTGCTATAAATATTTTTCTAAGCATAGATTATAACTTTCTTATGATATTTTCCCCATTCTTGGTATTTTTCATTCGCAAAAGTAGACTTTATCAGCCTTTCTTTCTCTCTCTCTTTCATTTTTTTTCTCTTGAGAGGTTTGTTTTTTTTTTTTCTTCCCCCACCTTTTTTTTTTTTCCCCCAGGAAAGACTCATCCCACGTGAAGAGTATCCAAAAAGTGTTCTCAGGTTTAGTCTAATACCTTCGTGGCTTTATTGTTTCCATAAATTCACATGAAATATTTTTTGGGTGTGTGAGCAGAGATAATATTGTAAACATTCAGTAAACATTTTTACTAAACAAATTACTAAAATTCTTTTTTGAGAATACATCTCTTCCTAATAATTTAAGAGTCACCACTATCATTGACTCATTTGGGGTCTACTCCTGAACTTCATATTTTTTTCTATTAATCTGCCAATGTATCCGTTTGTCACTGATTACTGTGGCAATCACTGTCTTTTTTTTTTAACTTTATTTATTTATTTATTTATTTATTTATTTATTTATTTATTTATTTATTTGCCTGGAACTGGAACTACAGACAGTTGTTAGCTACCATGTGGGTGCTGGGAATCGAACCCGGGTCCTCTGGAAGAGCAGACGGTGCTCTTAACTGCTGAGCCATCTCTCCAGCCCCATATCACTGTCTTTCAGGTAAACTTTATCATAGAGAAAGCTAATCTTCCCTAATCCTACTCATTTGCATAATTCTAATCTATTATGCTTGGCTTTTTATTATTGCATGAGTATGCTTTTAATTTTAATACAGTAATATTAAAACATGCTGATATTGCTGCAAAAATTCTTGGCTTTTTAAAGAATTTTATTTACTATATATATATATACATATATATATATTTTAGGAATAAGTGCTTCTACCTTCACATATGCCTACATGCCTGAAGAGGGCATCAGACCCTATTATAGATGGTTGTGAGCCAACATGTGGTTGCTGGGAATTGAACTCAGGACCTCTGGAAGAGCAGCCAGTGCTCTTAACCACTGAGCCATCTCTCCAACCTCTATGAAAATTCTTATGTTCACGAGCTAGTGAGATTGGCTAAGTGGTTAAGAGCACATGTTGCTCTTGCAGAGGGCTTGACTTCACCTCCCAGTACCTAAGAGGAGATGCTGGAAATCTGTTTCCTTACCCACGCTGCTCTGACACCTGATCCTACTGGGTTCAAAGAAGCTAAGAGTGGCTTCAGAAAGTCAGAAGTGACTCAGCCAAGGATATCATGGAATCATGAAATGGCAAGGATTTTTTATATATATTTCTTAAACCACACTTAATTGGACATTGAGTTACAAATCTAGATGCAACAAATATTTATTTAATTTTAAACAAATATGTTTAAAATTAAACTTAGGGAGCAGTTAGTGAGAGAGCAGCAAACAGGAAGTGCCTAATAAGTTATTGTCATCTTTATTGATGTTTTCTGTGCATGATTGTTTTAGTTTGTAGATTTGGTCACTAGTAAGGTGTGGAGGTCTTCTTTCTTTTCAGAGTTAATCACTTCTCAGGCTGGAGAGAAGGCTCAGCTGTTCAAGGTGTTTGCTGTTCTTGCAGAGGGCCAAAATTTGGATCCTAGGACCCACATCAGGAGACTCAAAAATGCGTGTAACTTAGCTCTAAAGCCCTCTTCTGGCCTCCTTGGGCACTAGCATATAAGTGGCAAACATACATAAGTAAGTAAAAATAGGTTACAAATAATATACCCATGTCTAAATTCACCAAATCAAAACATTTACGTACATTCATGGCCCACACCCTGTTAAGGGAATTATTAGGGTCAAAGCCTGGATCCTGACAACGCTAAGGAGCGTTCCATTTAGCCACTCATCCTCAATAGGCCAACCACAGGCCAACTACAGAGACAAAAGACAGTGAAATGTAAACAGATAGTGACTCAATGTTGCCACACTGAGAAGGATGATAAATGAAGAGGTCCAGTGACACTGCCACTAGGTCCACATTCAGGGTCTTAGGTGTGAGGTTTAGGTCTCAGTAGATAGCAAGAGACATGCATAATTAAAGCAGCCCTGGTCAAGGTGTGGTCCTATCACTGACTCATGATTGTCTCAGCTCTGATCTCAGCTATCGCTTGTTGACTGTGTAAAGTCTTTTCGGGAGACTCTAGTTGGCACCAGCTTCAGCTTTTTCGAGATTCCTGGGGAAATTCCAGTTCTTGTCATCTGGGAAGTATTTGGATTGTGAATGTATGTGTGATTTTGACCCCATAGGGTTATAACAGAGGACCAATGAGATGACGTAAAGGGGGTTGCAAAGGAAGCTAGACAACCTGAGTTAAATCTCCAGACCCTATGTGAAGGGCAGAATGGGCAAACTAGTCCACAGTTCACTGTGTTCACCACCCTACCACACACGCTCTAAATAAATAAATACAAAACATTTATAGTGGAGCTGAAAATTTCTGATTGCCTACTGGTATGGAGTTTGAATAGAAAGTATTGCCCTAAAACTTATGTGCTGAAGGTTGGTACTCAGGGTAGCATTTTCAGAGATGAGCTCTTGGGAAGTATTTGGATTGTGAAGGCTCTGGTTTCATCAATGGATCAATCTATTAATAAATTCATAGCTGAATTGGTGTAGAATAGTGACAGAAAATTTAAGAAAGAAGGGGCCTGATTGCAGGCAGTATGTCATCATAGGATGAAGGTTAGTCTTGATTGTCAATCTGATGGGATTTAAAATTACCATGGAGATAGCATTCAACTCAAGCTGCTGCCAAGGGGATGTCTGGGTCCATGTTCCTGCTGCAGCTGGGATCAGTGATGGGCCTAGGAGAGTTGGCTCTGCCCTTTGCTTGAGGAGGTAAGCCAAGTGGCCCAAAACTACCAGTTCAGGTACCACCCAGACCTATATCCTGGGCCTTGAGAGCCCACTCTACCATCTACCTCATCTATGACCTGCTGGAGTCTGTGAAGAGACGTCCAGCACATGAGGCAATAGCAAACTAACCAAGAGGAGTTTCAGTGAGGGTCCAGCAATGATGATGTGCTGGAGGCCTTGAACCAGACCAATGACTCATTGCAGTGAACAGGTGTGGGTGGGGTTGATTGGACAAAAGGGTGGACTGCATGAACACTGCAGCTCTCAATGCCACTAGGATGAATAAAAAGGTGTTGGAAGGACAAGGAGTGAGATGACTCTTTTGTTTGTTTTGTTCTGAATTAATTTGGGGGGCATGTTGCAGGGGTGAGGGGCAGATATGGAGAGACAAGGAGGCAAGCGAGATTGGGTTGCATGATGGTGGAATTCCCAAAGAACAAAGAATCATGTTTAAAAAATTACCATGAAAACAAACCTCTGAGCATGTCTGTAAGGGAGTTTCTAGATCAGGTTAGTTGAAGTAAGAAGATGTGTTTTAAATCCAGGTGGCACCATCCATGGAGGGATCCTGGACTGAGTACAAAGCAACAACAAGCCGGACAGCTGCTGCATTGCTCTCCCCATCCTAAGTGTGGACTCAAGATAACCAGCTGCCTTGTATTCCTACAACCAGGACTTCTCTGCCCAATGGATTGTCAAGCTTTTGAAGAATATATTTTGTCTTTGGCTCCAGCCTCCATCTCTTGGTCATCATGAAGTGAACTATTTTCCTCTCATAGGTTTCTGCCATGACCTACTACTGTCTTGCCTTAAAGCAACCTGACCAAATGACTACACACTAAATCTCCAAAACTGAGAGTCAAGATAAATGTTGCTGTTTCAAGAGAAGGTCTCACTCTTTAGCTCTGGCTGTCCTGAAACTCACTATGTAGATAGGCTGGCCTCCTACCTCTGTTTCCTAAGTGCTGGATGTAAAGAGATCCACCTACCTCTGTTTCCTAAGTGCTGGATGTAAAGGCCTGACCACTATGCCCAGCTTCATAGGTTTTAACCTCTTTTAAGTTGTTTGTGTCAACTTAAGTTTTAAGTTGTAGAAGGCAAACATACCTAGTGACACTGTAGTTGTATCATATTGCATCATTAAGTACTTCTCATGCTTGATGATGCTGCTTAAACCACACCTGCTGTTCTGTCAGCAGCACATACAACTATGTCCAACACATGCTGCTTCATGGTAGGAGGCATCTGTGCTATGGAGTTTGTACGCACATACTTCACTCCACATTCTGTAATGTCTGTACAGTGACAGAACCACCCAATGTGTCATTTATCAGAATGTATCTCTATCATTAACAATGTATGGGAGTGGTATATAAACCCAAGAGCCAATGCTGTTTGGTTCTAAAGAAAATAATGGTAATGTAATGGTAAGTATAGAAGGAGCAAAATTCTTGATAGTCAATTTGATTTGGTTACAAGGCAATTTTCTTCATTCTGAAAAATCTACACACACACCTGCATTCTAAAATCATTTTCTCTTTCCTCTGAGAGGCAGGTGAGACCTCAGTGTTCAGGCTAGAATCTCCTACTCCTTTTTTTTTTTCTTTTGTGAATGGATTTAGCAAATTACAATTAGTTTTCTCCTCTTCTGGATCATATTCCACTGGCACTTGTTTTTTTAATTAGTAATTTTATAATCTGCTCTAACTGATACTCTTAAATTCTTATTAATATATGTGCCTGAGAAGTAACCTGCTTAAGAATACACCTGGGATGAAAACCAAGACATGCAGAGCGTCAAATCTCAAGGCTGTTGGTCCAGTGACATGTCCTGTTGGGAGACTCCCACGTAGCAGTAGAAGAAGATGGATCTTAGATAGCCTCATGACTCTGTGGCACTCAGGTTGCTCATTACTCTGACTGTGGTTCTCAAAAGTTATTGCATATGAAAATGTCCAACGAGGCATGTTAGAACAGAGGTTACTGAGCCACACCCCCCCATGCACATTTGACTCTTTAGGGCTTAGGAATTTGCCTCTCTAAGCTCCCACGTGCTGCTGAGACATCTAGGATAATACTCACACTTGAAAAACCATACTGTAATGGAAAGGATTTTTTTTTCCATTTCTACCTGTTGAACCCACCCAAGGTGTGTTGTATGTTCCTCATCTCAAGGATGATCTTTGAACACTCTGACATCAGTTGGTGGTGGCCATGCAGAGAGTGCTTGCTTCCTGCATCTCTAATTCTGGATCCCAGTATTCTCAGGCTGGCTCCACAGTCTGTCTTACTGAGCTCACTATGACATTTCTCTGAGCCTTCTTCTTGCAGTCATGCATCTTGGCATACCTCCTCTTCCTGCTGCATCAACCATGCCAGTTCTGTTGTCACATAACTTCCTCACGACATTAATCACCTATAAAACTCCAATGTGGCTAAGTTTCATTGATATAATGAGTAAAATAAATGAGAATTTTCCTTAGAGGTTAAAGGGAAAAAGGGAAACAGGGCTATAAAAATTGATAGTGGCTGAATCATGACAATACCACAATAAGGCATTGGTGATTTAATTAGTAATTAGCTTCACTTACACAAAGACTTTTTTTTTTAAATATAGTCAATCAATGTATTTGTTTTCTCTTGCTATGTGGATCTCACATAGCAAGACTGTTACAGATCACACATTTACCCCAATGATTGACATCAGCCCCAGACTTTGAGGACTATAATGATGCTCATTTATTCTTTACAATTCTCTTGGTTCAAGTTCGGCATAGCAGAGCTAGAGCCCTTGCCTGGAGTTACAGAAGCCTGAGATCAAGCATCAGCTTGCTGCATTCCCCTCTAAAGGCACAAGTAAGGGAGAATCTGTTTCTAACCTCATCTATGTTGTTCACAAAATTTAGTTCTCTGTGTTCCACTTCCTTGCTGTCAGGCAGACAGCAAATTCTACTCCTCAAGGCCATTCCTTTTTATAGGCCTTCTTCTAACATAGTACTATCAGAATCCTTTGATGTTAGCAGGAGAACTCCCTTCAAGGTCAATGCCTCTCATGTGTCTACTGATTTCTGCTGTCCCCAGCCAAAGAAGACTCTACTTTCAATGGCTTATTTAATTAGGTAGACGAGTTAGCCCTATCTAGCTAATCTTAATTTGTCTTAGAACAATAGATAGCATATTCACAGATTATGCTTGCACTTAAAAGGGTGATAACTATAAGGCTGAGAGTTACTGGGGTACAATTTGGACTGCTATAGTTACTCATAGGCCCCAAGGATCCACAACTGTCCATATATAAAATATGTATTTACTCCAAAAGATTCACCACAGTCTTTTCCTGTCATGGCATCGTTTCAAAGTCCAAAATCTTATCTAAATATCACCAACTCAAAGATCTGAAACACCATCTGTATCAGGTCCAGATGAGGTCCCTCAGAGGAATGGATTCCAGGCAGATTTTCTCTTTATTTACAGACTGATAAACCTGAAAAGATAAGCTACTTGCCCCATACTTTTGACATTCCATCGTGAAAGAGGCATAGCAACACACATTTCAGTTAAAAACAGAACAAAACAAAAGCAAAAAGCAAAGTTACATGGGGCTGGAGAGATGGCTTAGTGCATAAGAGGTCTTCCAGAGGAACCAGATTTGATTCTCAGCACTCACACTGTGGTCCAAACTTGTCTATTAACTCCAATTCCAGGGGTTCCAATGCCTTCTCCTGGTCTTTTGGAGTCCCAGACACATAAGTGATACACAAACAAACCTATAGGCAGAATACACATAAAATAAGTTTATTAACACACACACCAGATACATTTTCAATTTAATGCAAGATGTGCATCTAGCTAGGCCAGTTCCACTAGGTTTCAAAGATGGAGACTGTAGTAATTCTCCTTGACTCTGCTTTACTTATTAGGCTCTTAGTTTTTCCCATTGATGTTTATGATTCGCCCTTGGGAAAGGTCATGAAGAGGGGATGTTCACTGTGCAGTCCACATTTGCCATATCTTGAGGATCCATAGCACATATGCAAGAATGCATGATACAGTGGCAAAGCACAATATAAATCAACATTTAGAAAGTCAATGAAACAACACCTCAATTTTTAAGCATGGTAATGTTAACCACCATATGCCACATTATGAATAAGTTCCTTGGTTGTTTCCCCAGTAGTGATTTCATATCCATAAAGTGATGACTCCCTGAGGTGTAATGATCTAATAGATAATTATATCAGTAAACAAGTCTGAGGAAAATCAGAGAACTAAGAAAAATATCTAAAATAAATGTTTTAAACAAGACCCACTGGCATTTTCTTAAGTTGAGTTTTCTCTAGAACACTCCATCTTTAACAAGATGACATTTACAAAAATCTCAATTGCATTAGTCTATCAGTTTTTGAGAAGAGGAGCAAGAAATTCCCCCAGACCTAATCAAGGTACATTGATCAGCATGTAAGAGTCATCTAGGAGATTTTAAATCATTCAGCCTTGAGGAGCATGTCCATACAAGGCTGTTCTGCGTGGGATATGTGGGAAAGATCATAAGGTTGACATGGGTGGAATAGAGAAAATGTCTTTAATGAACTGGAGCAGGTGGCCAGCCACGACTTAAGCCTAGGACAAGTTTATGCATCTGATTCTAATTCAGGGACAGCCTTTCAGATTTCTGAGCAAAGAGAGCAGAGCATTAACATTGTTGGAACAGCAACTCAGATGTAACCTTGGCAATAGAGTAGTAAATGGACCAGACCAGGATAATAGCAAGAGGGGTAGGGCAGAAATTACAGGCTAATGTGGACATTTTGTTCTTCACACATTAAAACAATGGCTCTGGCCTGCTGTTGGCATAGTGTGTTCTCTGGAACGTTTGTGAATGGTAGTCATGGGTTTGTGCTGATGTGGTCACCATTTCTTGTCCAGACTTGCTTGTGAGCAAGGGCAAAGATTATAGTGGGCTATTGTTGCAGTTACTACCCTGGATAGGGTTGCATACAAATCCAGTGTGTGTCAGAAGTCTCACATTTACTTGGCATCTACAGAATAAGAATGAAAGAGCCTGGCTTTATTAAATAATTAGATAGATAAGATGTATCGAGTGCCTATTGTGTGCAAAACACCATGATTTATGGATGTTATCATATCTAGTTCTCAAGGTAGGCTTTTGCAATTGGAACTTTTGGCTTCATCATAAAGTTGAAGAAGACGGGTGTCTGGAAGCTGATGTCTTCTGGTGAACAATGCTGTGGGTGCATCCGTGGCACTCTGCAATTTCTTGACTTATCTATTAAAGTGAGTTTGCTGGCTGGGAATGTAGCTCAGTTGTTAGAGTATTGCTTATCCAGCATGTGTAAATCTCTGAGTTTGATCCCCAACACCTCATGAGTCAGTTATGGTGGCACACACCCTTAGTTCCGGCACTCAGGAGGCTGATACAAGATGATGGGAAGTTCAAAGACACCCTTTGCTCCATAGCAAGTTGGGGCCATAAGACCCTGTTTCAACAAAATAAATTAATATAATAAAATAGTTTGCCTACTGATGTCTATTGTTCAGGATGGGCTTAGGGGTCACGTAGGGCAAGTTTGATTGAAACTTTTGTGGGCAACAGACCTGTGCTGACCTGAGTTTTCTGTATGCATAGCCTGTGCTGTTAATCATCTGGCCTGATGTGCTATCTACATGAATTCAGTAGTCATAGCAATATAAAAATGTAGCTGGAGCATAATCAGGCCTGGAGAGCACATGATATTAGCAATAAAAGGGCTTTTATTGTATTTTATTTTATTTTTAAAGATTCATTTATTTATTTATTATGCATACAGTTTTACAGAAGAGGGCACCAGACCTCATCATAGATGGTTGTGAGCCATCATGTGGTTTTGCTGGGAATTGAATTCAGGTCCTCTGGAAGAACAGTCAGTGCTCTTAACCTCTGAGCCATCTTTCCAGCCCAAAAGGACTTTTAGAAATGTCTTTTTCTTCAGATTTCATTCTCAATATTCTACGATCATGCAGTTTTTTTCTTAATGAAGAGAAACTGGATTTCATGAAGAACACTTAGAAGCTATTGTAGAAATTCTTTCTCTAATTTCCTCTGTCCTATCTAAAGAACACATAAAATCATGATAGAAATTCAGCAAAAGTTGAATTTCCTATGTCCCTGGGACCATTGCTTGGCATTGGGTACAACAAAGAAACACAGAAGTTCACAGATTCTCAGGAAGTAGGCAAATTGTGGTGGTTTGAATGATAGATGCCCCGTGTTACCAGGCATTTGACCATTTGGTCCCTAGTTGGTGGTGCTCTTTCAGGAAGCTTAGAAAGTGCAGCCTGTTGGAAGGAGTATGTCACTGCTGGTAGGCTTTGAATTTTCAAAACCTCACACTACTCACTACTCCCAGTTTGTTCTCTTCTTCCTATTTGCCTTGTAAGAGCAGAGTCATTGAGGTACAGGTCTTTAATTCTAGCACAACGGAGGCAAAGGTAGGTTGATCTCTGTGAGTTCAAGGCTAGATTGGTCTACATAGTGAGTTTCAGGACAGCCAGAGAAACCTTGTCTCAGGGAAAAAAAAAGGATGCGGGCTGTCACCTTGGGGCTCCAGTCTCTATGCATGCTTGCTGCCATGCTTCCCTTTAATCCATGATGATGATGATGATGATGATGATGATGATGATGATGATGATGGATTTATCCCCTCTATTACAATAAGCCCAAATTAATCCTTCTATAATTTGCCCTGGTCTTGACATTTTATCACACAATGGAAACCCCAACTAAGACATAAGTCATCACAATAATTAGGACACGGGGCTGTGATACTAGGACAGGGGCTCCACCAGATGCTCCACCAGATGGATGTTGGGACAAACATCCCAATCGAGTCTCGAGGCGGCATGGTTAGCTAGGGTTAAGTCAGAAGAATCACATGTGGGGAAGCCTGACATGGAAGCAGAATGTATCACTAATATGCAGATGAGGAGACATGGAGAATAGAAAATTACCAAAAGTGTGCAGCTGGTTTAATCTAAAGCACCATACACAAATTTAAAAGAAAAAAGAAGAAGAAGCATTTTTCTCAGTATACTTATTATTGTAAAATAACCAGATCAGGAAAAGAATCAGTTCTCAACCATGATAGTGATGGAGTGTGAGGGCTGGAGTTCAGAATACCAGCATTCACACAGAAGTCTGTGCACATGGCAGCTATCTTGCAATTCCAACCCTCAGGAGGAGGTAGCAGCTACCTGGGGCAAGCTCACTAGCTACACTAGCCAAATAGTGAGCTCTGGATTCAGCAAGAGACTCTGATTCAGTGAAATAAAGTAGAGCATAACCTTGGAAGACGAGTGGCGTCAACTTCAAGCTTTCTTCCGTGTGAGTATCACACATACACACAATGGTGGTTACGATCTTCATGATTATTAGCATACATCATGTTGGTGATGGGAACAGTTGAATCTGAAGACTGTTGATGGGAGGTTGTAAACAGCAAAAGCGGGGCTTCACTTTTTTCCCCCCAACAATGCTGATGGAAGGGAGCATAGTTGTAGACAGCAGAGAATCCTCTGGAGACTCCAGCTCTCAGCTTAAATCTTCTCATGCCAAGAAAAGACTTAAAAACTCTTATCAAGGGGCTGGAGAGATGGCTCAGTGGTTAAGAGCAATGAGTGCTCTTCCAGAGGACCAGGGTTCAATTCCCAGCACTCACATGGCAGCTCACAACTGTCTGTAACTCTAACTTCAGGGCAAAACACCACTGTACATAAAAAAATAAAATCTTTAAAAAACTCTTATCAAAGAAGTTTCTCTAATTCTATCAAGCCTTATAAATGACTCCAAGAGTGCCAAGAATTATGAAGCCATCTTAGGAACCATATTTTAGGCAAAGTTTCCCTTCCATTGATCTATTTACCCCTCCAGAAGAGGTTTCAAAAAATGAGGCCTTTCTTTCTCCCTTCCCTAGCTGTGGAAGCAAGGCACTGCCTAAGTATTGTACTTACCCTGTGGTTTCACTCAGGATTACACAGCTTCTGCTTCCCCCATGAACAGTAGGTGGGGATTTCACATTGTGGTAACAGGGATCCAAGCTAGTGATTTTACTAAGACAAACACACCCTGAGAATTGCTGTTTATTCTAGTATCAAGATGAAGAATTGTAACAGGCAGGGCTCTTCTGGTCAGGACAAACAGGCTTCTACTGCCAGAACCTGCTGTATACACACTGGATTAGTTGGGTGTGTACATTATTGTTTTTGTCTCATTTTTATTTTTGAGAACTAATAAAGGCAAACTACATTTTTAAAAAACGCTCTCTGTTAAAAGGCAAACTGTGAGATCTATAAAAAGCCTTATGATCTGATGTCTTTGGAGCCTATAGCTTAGCTAGGCAAATTCCAGCCCTGTGTCTGCTCACATTGGGTAAAGTGGGAAGTTGAATTTTGCTTGATGCCATCAAGGATAGCAGAAGCCAGGTCGGCCCTGCCCTGTCATTCAGCCTCAGGTGAATTCCTAAGGTGTTTCATGGCCACCCGACTTTAAAAACACCCTGCCTTCGATTCCCACTACTTCCCTAGCACATAATATTATCCACCATGAGTAGCATCTTTCAGTTCTGGGTGTTTCATTTTTGTTGTGGTTATTTGTGTTTGTTTGTTTGAGACAGGGTCTCGTATAATGCAGAACAGTCTGAAACTTACTACGTAGCCAAAGATGGCCTTGAGGCCCTGAGACTCCACATCCCAGTGCTGGAATTGCAGGTGTATGTGTGCTAATACATATGCTGGTGTTTCTTTTAATTCTTAACAGCCAGCCTCTCTCTTGCCTGGCAGCACTTCTCTACTTCCTCATATCTTTTCTTTGTCAGTGAAAACATCCATTGCCCTTCAGCTTCTGCTTAGTCATCATTGCCTCTGGAAGAATTCTTCCTCTACCCTTTGCCCAACTCATATGCAATGCTTCAAATGCCCCCAGAAGAGCATGTACAACATGATCTTGCTCATACACACTGTGTTCCCAAGCCTGTCACTGGGCAATACACAGTCAGCAATCAATATCCATTGACAGAATGAAGCTGGGTGTGGTAGTACGGGGCTGTAATCGCAGCTCCTCAGCTGGCGGAATAGAGAGGATCACAAGTCCAAGTCCTTCCTAGAATACAGAAGAGGTTCAAGTTTAGTCTGGGCAATTTACTGAACTCCTCTCTTAAAATAAACATAAAAGGGGAACTGGGATTACAGCCCAGTAGTAGAATACTTGCCTGCTACAGGCAAAGCATTGGGTTCAACCCTTAACACCATAAACACACACACACACACACACACACACACACACACACACACACACACACACAGAGATGAGTGAATGGACAGCTAGATGAAAGATGCCCGATTTAACGACCAATCAGAGGGCTATTTTTAATAGGTACTCAAGAGATATTTCTAATCCTTAGATTAGATGTCTAAAGGATATGGAAAAGTGCTTACTATTTGGACTAGCAATAATAATTAACTGATTTAATGAAAATAAATCATGGTAACCTGATTGAAACAAATCCACGTAGGACATAGGGATACCCAGAAACCCTCGGTTTCAAAGTCACATCATCTAGCTTGCTCTTGAGGATGTATTCCAGGCTTCTCAAAGAGAGACCCTTAGGACTGGTTTACAGATCTCTGTAATGTTAGTCAGTCTTTAGACGACTCCTTGAGGGCCCTGCACAAAGAATTCACTCAGGATTGACTCTCCAACTAGGAACTGTGAATCAAGACTGGATTGGAGGTGTGAGAGGCTACTCTGGGCAGGAAGCAAAGCTAAGACTTGGCATGAAGCCTCCTTACTAAGCATGTAGCAGAGAACAATACTAGAGGAAGAACCAGACAGGAGCCATTGTTATCAAGATGCACAGCAGGCTCAATCCGAAAACAATGGACAAGGGATTTTCCAACCAGAAGTGCTGGCAATTTAAAAATGTGTTCATGCTTGGTTTCAGCAAGACAGTCAAGAGGAAGTTCCCTATTAGGGTTGAGGTCAGGCCTGAGGTAATAATAAAGTATGTTACAAGAACAGAAGGGACTGGAAGCAGCTAGGACTAGAGGGAGGGAAAGAAACCCTGCTGAAGTCTTACGAACAGTCAGCAGCAAAACATGCTGAGCCTGTGTAAGAAGAATTCAAAATAGAGTGCAAGGTATAGAATCAGTTAATACAGGCTCTACATCAGTAGTTCTCAACCTGTGGGTCATAACTCTCTTGGAGGTCAAATTAACCTTTCATGGGGGTCACCTAAGACCATTGGAAACACACAGATATGTACATCACGATTCAAAACCATAGCAAACTACAGTTATGAAGTAGCAACAAAAATAATTGTATAGTTGGGGTGGTCACCATAACATGAGAGACTGTATTGAAGAGTCACAGCATTAGGAAGGTTGGGAGCTACTTCGCTAGATGCTCGGGAAGTCAGAGGGATTGGAGATGAGATGGAGCTGATCCTGGAATAGAACAGTCTTACAGAATTCCACACCAGAGTTGTAGTAGATTCCACTGAGAGGAGGGATGGCAGGATGACCCTAGAATTTTGAGCACCTAGGGCACTGAAGGAGTTCTGGAATTTGGGGTAGTCATCTTGTAGAGGGCTCAGCATCAATAATGACTCATCCCAACCATATGGCTTTCAAACTGAGTGAGTGTCTGAGGAGGTGGCTAGGAGCTCCTGTGTGTGGGCATTGTATTAGTGACATGTGGGAAGACAGCTCTGAGCATTTGGCTTTTTGTTTTTGGGTTTTTCGTTTTGTTTTGTTTTGTTTCTTTTCTACTTTGCTTATGTCTGTTTTTCTCAGTGCTGGAGGAGGTACCCAGGGCTTTGCCCATGGTAGGAAAGTGTTCTCCCACTGAGCATTTCTCCAGTCTGGCTAAGCAACTTTGACATTAAGTATAGAATTGGAAAAGGAGGGGCTGGAGAGATGGCTCAGAGGTTAAGAGCACTGACTGTTCTTCCAGAGGACCTGAGTTCAATTCCCAGCAAAACCACATGGTGGCTCACAACCATCTATGATGAGGTCTGGTGACCTCTTCTGTAAAAACTGTATGCATAATAAATAAATAAATCTTTAAAAAAAAAAAAAGAATTGGAAAAGGATGTAAAAACAAAGAAGCAAAATTTTTCAAGGCAAGTTGATCTAGAAGGCTCTGAAAGAAGCATGAGAAGATTCGTCAAGCATTTAGGGACAGGCAACAGGGCTTCTGTAGCAGACATTCTCCCCAGGGCCTTGACAAGGCTTAGAAGTTCCTAAGACTCAGGCAGAGGAGGCAGTAAGTACTCACTGCCCTGTGTAGGACCTGATAGACTACAGGGAGAGATCTGACTCTTCTCTAACAGTCTGTGTGCAACTGATAGACACCTGGCCCCATCTGGGTGTGTGGGGGGGTAGAAAACACATGACCAGAGTACAGCATTAAGGTGTCTCGTTAGGCCATAAGCAAATAAACTCAACTGTCTCAGTCACTGTTGTATTATGAAGAGACACCATGACCAAGGCAACTCTTACAAGAGGAAACATTTAATTGGGGGCTTGCTTACAGTTTCAGAGGCTCAGTCCATTATCATAATGGTGGGTACTGTGGTGGCAGGCATGGTGCTGGGGAAATAGATGAGAGCTCCATCCTGATCCACTGGCAGAGAAAGAAAGACTGGGTCTGGCATGAGTTTTTGAAACCTCAAAGCTCACCTACAGTGACACACTTCCTCTGACAGGGCTACATTACCTAATCCTTCTAATCCTATCGAACAGCCCTCTCCTTGTTGACTAAGCATTCAAATATATGAGCCAATAGGTACATTCTTATTCAAACCACCATACTCACTCTTGGGCAATCTCACAACTTTGGTGGGGGTAGTCAATCAACCATAAAGCCTGTGTCTCTGAGGACAGAATAGTGGACTAGACAGCAGTCCTAGATTTTCTGTCCTTATCATCAGGTAATAAGAAGGAATCATGACTGACACCCACAGCATCAACCAAGGGACTGGGGTTCACAGACATGATGTCTCTTCTTTAGAAAAATAGGGGCAGTGATTTTATACAGGTCCTGGGCCTTAAACTTAGCAGATATAAGAATCATTTAATTTATTTAAAATGTACACTTTAACTGGCTTTATTTTTATTAAAGTAAAGCTATTAAAAATGCACATTCAGAACTAGGGTCTGAATTTCCGGGGAACAGTAATACAGAGGCCAATTCTGCTGCAGGAAGTGGAGGCAGAATCTTTACTTTATGAGGACTTGGCAAAACAGCGGAAGTATGATTGTGAGGCGTTTGTGAGAGATGTGGTCAGTCAGACTGCAGAGCAAACAAGATCTGATGAACATATGCTGAGACTAGACAATTTCTGCTTCTGTCTTGCCAGCTAGAATGGAGTTAAGGCTATGGAATTACTGACCCTAGTGGGCTCTACATTTGTGTAGGCATGGAGTGCCAGTCAGGGTCATGGCCAGAGATCATGGAAGGAGGGAGGACTGAGGCTCAAGCTGCAGCCAAGGTCATCAACACCCAGAAATCTTTTCCAGCAGTTCTCAGTGTGCTGGCAGAGTCTGATACTGATAGCAGCCTTGTATCTAGGAGTGGCTCTGGCTGGCTGGCTCTCTCTCAACCTCTACTCCTCCTCCACTTCACTAGGCAACTCCTTAAAGCTACAAAGAACAGATTCCAGTTACTAAGTGCATCTTCAGCCCTCTGGAGAAACTTGAGATCATATAGCAGAAAGGCTGGACAGTCTTGGGGCAGGCTGGGCTAAAGTTGAATGTTCTTAAGACCTTTCAGATCTTTTCTCATTCTTTTTTTTTTTTTTTTTTTTTTTACTTTATTTATTTATTTATTTGCCTTGGTGTTTGCCTGGAACTGGAACTACAGACAGTTGTTAGCTGCCATGTGGGTGCTGGGAATCGAACCCGGGTCCTCTGGAAGAGCAGACGGTGCTCTTAACCGCTGAGCCATTTCTCCAGCCCCTCTTTTCTCATTCTTAAGGAGCTAGAGTTGGGTTATGACCTCAAGAAGTAAGACAGCAAAGGAAAGAGGCAGATACTTTTATAATGACATAAGATTTCTTCCCAGTCACGAGAAAGTGATAGTACCATACCAAAGGTAGAGTTAGTGTCAAGAGAAATTACCAGAATCTGGTGACAAACCTGTTATCTGTTTTGTCTTATATCATTCAGGGATTTAGATACAAAACCAAAATATAAAGGAGGAACCCAGAATTCTCACTTCTAAAATAATTCTGCAATTTTAAAGTAATTTAGGTTTCATAAATTCTTTAATCAGACTGCAGTCTCCCAAACCGCAAGAGATCAGCAACAGGGACATTTTGGTTAAGCTGCAGAGAGAAGAAATGGGTCACTAGGATGTAATCAAGGGAGAGGAGTCCTGACTTTGGTGTATTCAGAAGGTAGTTTGGGAATCCAGTAAACTGTCACATCAGCTTATTTACATCATCTTACATGAGAGAGGCTATTTCATGAAGTTAGCCTTCATTGGGTCAAGAATATGAACTGGTGACTATCCTCTTAATGTTTATATGTGGATCATCTATCTTCGATTGTCTTCGTAGTAGTATTAGCCACACTTGTTTCTGTTATGAGATAGTCTTATTTTGTTGCTCTTGCTGGCCTGGCACTTGCTATGGAAATCAGGCCGGCCTTGAACTCACAGAAATCCACCTGTGTCTACTTCCCCAGTGCTGGGATTAAAGACCAGCACCACCACGCCTGGCTAACTTAACATTTGAGGATCTGATGTTAAGTTTATATACCGATTCCCTTGGCCAATGTGCCCCTTTGAAAAATTAGTATTAAGACTGTAAAACCATGATGAGACATAAAGGCAAGCACATCAGGAGTTCAAGGTCATTCTCAGCTATATGAGTCTTTTTCTCTCACTCACAAAGCTAATTATTGTTAAGTCCCACAGAAAGCCAGGACAAATCTCCTTCCAGGACTTCTCACTGGGCTCTGTCCCTTCTCCTAGTTTGATTCCTATGTAACTCAGCCATTTTGGCCATGGGCTTTCTTGGGGTTCTTCTCACTCTTAGCTGGGTCTTGATCTCTTGGTCCTCAGGTCCTTTTTCGGTCGGCTTGCCTTCTCTTCTCTTCCTCTCTAGCTTTTCCTGTTTCCCCTGGTCATGGCCAGGTTACATCTGGACCCTTCAGAAATCTCTGGACGTGCTCTTCCTCATATTTATAATAAAATCATTTCCCCAACCATACTAGGCGTGCTCATATTCTCATTTTCATTCATATACATGTATTAAAATGCCAAAAAGGTTAAAAAAGTTAAGCATAAAAGCATGAGAAACGTTTAGAATATGACAAAGGAAAAAAGCAAAATATATTTCTATGAAATCATGATCGATCATGTGAAGGTACATAAACTTCTAATAACATAAGCGACTGTGTAAAAACTAAGTTGTTTTTTAAAGCATGTTTTTAGTTTTGCATAGTATCTCGTAATGAAGGGTTGATGTTGAAGCTCAGGCTATCTATTCTAGTATTTTCTCTTTCCCGGTGGTGCTAAGGAATTGTGTGTGTTTAAAGTCTGGCCAAATAGTGTTTAAGGCGTTGAATACCTGTTTCAAACCTGTTTTCTCAAGATCCAGTGCTTCTCATTTTATTTAATGCCATAAATTCCGAATTTTAACGTCATGAATTCAGTAAGCTAAGCTTACGTCCTGCTGTTAATTCACTTCACTTTCTATTTTATCATTTTTTTATTTTTATTCAGAATTCAAGTACTCGTCCTCATTGCTTTTTGCCGGTCTTTGTACAAAGTATTTATGCCTTTCAGCGGCCATTAAATTAAGAAAAAATCACGTTTGGTCAGCTCCAAAATGAGTTTCATTTTCGGAAACATTTGTCTGGATTTTGTGTTTGGACAAGCTCAGCAGCTCACGGACAGAAGGACGTAAGGTATGAGTCTGATGTTTTGATGAGTGGGATAGTACGCCAGTGTATTCTCGAGCTGCACTCCGAGACTTCCGGAGAGGAAGCAGGAAAAGCACGAGGTTTGCATAGCTTCTTAGGGAAGCCACCTAAAGGCTAGACGGCGCAGCCCCGCCCCTACCGATAGTACGCATGCGCTTTTTCCTCTCCCGCCCTGCCTCTTCCGCAACACGCAGGCGCATTCCCCTTGGCGCTCTTTGGGCGCCCAAGCCTCCTTTCAGTGTGCCCCGCCTCCCAATAGCACGCAGGCGCATCTTCTCAGGTCCCCGCCTCTTCTAAGGGAGCCCCGCCCCTTTCGTAGCACGCAGGCGCATTTTCCAGAGCGTTCTCTGAGGCTCACGGCGCCCCCCCCTATACTGTAGCACGCAGGCGCCATCCTTCTTGAAGCTGGCTTAGGCCCCGCCCCTCCCCGCCGCCCCGCCCCCTCCCCGCCCCGCCCCTAGGCGGTTGCTGGCGGCGGCCGCCGCCCTCCCTCGACCCAATGGCGCGGCTGCGGCGTCAGTAATGTGAAGCAGTGCACTGGCTTGTCCGGCCCCCGGGCCTGCATCCCATTACAGCATCGGGCCGCGGCAGCCGCTGCATCCCGAACGGCCTGGGAGGGCGGGTGCAGATAGCTCCGCGGGGCGGGGCGGAGCGAGCAGCGCGGCCGGATTCATTCCTGTGGGGCGCGGGGCATGGAGGAGCTGTGCGGCCGTAGGCCGAGCGGGGCAGCCCTGGCGACGGGGACAACGGTTTCCATTTGAAAGGGGCGGCCGAAGCCGGAGGAGCGGACGCTGGGAGAACCAAGCACGCCGGGGCAGGTAGTGTCGGCTGCGGCCTGGGGCCCGGTGGGGAGGCCTGGGCGGGAGGAGGGCGTCGGGGCGGAAGGCAGCCGACGGGGTCGTGTGGGCCGCGGGGCCCGGGACTGGCGGGGCGGCTGGAAGGTGACGGCGGCGGGCGAAGTTAAAGGCTGGAAGGCGGCTGGGTTTCCCGAACGCCTCGCGGAGTTGGAAGGGAAGAAAGCCTTTCCGGCGAGCTTGGAGCTAGAGCGGCCCGGGGGTTGGTGCGTCTGACCTTTTTGTTCCTTGTCGAAACCCATCGTGGCCACAATGAGGCCTTCCAGCCTCGCGCCCTTGGCGGGTTCTCTGCAGATGGCAGGAAAGATTTCGGAACCTGCTGCCTCTTTCGGTTACTCACTGGGCGTGTGCAAGGCAAAACCAGAACAAAGCTGGGCTGGCTAGAGCTGCACACGAGGAAACCGGATTGCTGCGAGTGTTTCATTTTCCGCACATGGGGAGAAATTGCCTCTCGTTCTGGTCTCTGTGTGAACCCCTTTGTATTTTCCTTTCGTATCTCTTGGGAAGGGGGAAAATCGTACCTAAAAGTACGGCCTTTTCTCTGTTTCTTCCCCCAGAATTAGAAAATAGAAACCCAAATCGTGGGTGGTTTTTTTTTTTTTTTGACCTTTACTTGTATGAAAAATTCTAAAACTGCTACTTTTTTCTTTTTTTAAAATTCTCCAGTGTGTTGCTCTGCTTCTCCGATGTTGGAATGCGATAGGACTGAACGTACTCTGGGTAGTTTTATATTTGTTCTGGGGCGCGGTGACTAAGATTGAACTTTGGCTCCTGTAACTTGCCTTCGTGGAGAGTGAAGTTGGAGCTTTGCTTTGAAGGATAAATAAAGCTCAGCCTCCCGACCGGACATAAATGGATCTAAAGACAGCCGTGTTCAACGCAGCGCGCGATGGCAAACTCAGGCTCCTCACCAAGTTGCTGGCAAGCAAATCTAAAGAGGAGGTTTCCTCCTTGATCTCGGAAAAAACAAATGGGGCCACACCACTCTTGATGGCTGCTAGGTATGGACACCTCGACATGGTAGAGTTTCTTCTAGAGCAGTGCAGTGCTTCCATAGAAGTCGGGGGCTCTGTCAATTTCGATGGGGAAACCATCGAGGGGGCCCCCCCTTTATGGGCCGCTTCTGCTGCAGGACATCTGAAGGTTGTCCAGTCTTTGTTAAATCATGGAGCATCTGTCAACAACACGACTTTAACCAATTCAACTCCTCTTCGAGCTGCGTGCTTCGATGGCCACTTGGAAATAGTGAAGTACCTTGTAGAGCACAAAGCCGACTTGGAAGTGTCCAACCGACATGGCCATACATGCTTGATGATTTCATGCTACAAAGGACACAAAGAGATTGCTCAGTATTTACTTGAAAAGGGGGCAGATGTTAATAGAAAAAGTGTTAAAGGTGAGTTCAGCTTTTTTTTTTTTTTAAATTGACTGCCTCTTATTTTGAGTAAGTTTGATAACAATTTTTAGCTTCGTGTTGTAGGCTGACATTGACAGACCTGTGTTTATTATTAGGTAACCCTTCCAGTATTTCCTTGACACTGTTATTTGATAGTGCATTAAACACATGTGACAAATGATTCCAGACACTGCTAAACAATGTTTCCTCGACCCTAATACAGACCATATTAGTAGCAGATGAGCTGAACATTTCTGGCTTATAATTTGGTCCTTTTGGAAATATAGTGAAATACAAAACATTGTTTTGAACTTTTTTTAGAATCCCTTTGGAGTGGTGAGTCACTGTCTTATTTATTCTAGGTAGGCATTTATTTGTTACTCTGTCATAGAAGGCTGGATCATACTGCCTTGAATGGATTAAATCCTAAAGAGATATCTGTTCCCTGATTCCACTTACTTGTTGCCAATAGAAAATCCTTTTATGTAGAACATGTATTAAATGTAGTAAGACAGAAAATGGATTCTAAAGACCTGTTCAGGGCTATAAACAACAACAACAAAAAAACAAAAAACGCTAAACAGAGACTAGGTTAAACCAGTGTAGATTTGTTGGCATCAATGTAAGGAAGGGCCTTTGTCAGAAAGAGCTTAGGTTTACAGATGAGTGTAGCTTTCGATATTGCATGAAACTAAAGACAGGGATAAAAGAGACTTTCTCAGAACAGTTTTGATAATCTGAAGATCATAAGTCTGCACAGCAGTAAAATAAAATAATTCACTACTAAATTTTAAAAAGCTGCCAAGTTTTAAAAGTAGCATAAATAGGGTGAAGAATTTTTTACACATTATAAATTGGCTTGCATTGTTTACATTGAAAAATGCCTTACTACCCCTGCATTTTAGACTTTAAAGTCTGCAGTCATTCTTCTAGAAGTATACTCTGTGCCCCTCCCTCATTGCTCTGTGTGTGTGTGTGTGTGTGTGTGTGTGTGTGTGTGTGTGTGTGTGTGTGGTGTTTGTCTGCACACAAGTGAATCTTAACCCTAGGTTTATGTCATTCCATTTCAGCAAACATGGCTGGCTTATTCTTGTTTGATATAATTTTTCATTCAGTGTATATAATTGATCTAAGACTGAGCTGGGATAAGAGTCCTGCTGTGAATATTCTTGAAGGAAAATGTATCAGCACACTTCTGTGAGAATAGCTATAGTGTGAAGCGGAGTGTGTGCTGTGATAGAAGGCAAAATAAGTCTTGTTGCCATAATTAATACTGCAGGATATGCAGTATCTGTAGTATTTTTCTTTAAAAAGAACCCTTTTATTGAAAATAGATTTTTTTTCTCATGTACTATGTCCTGATTATAGTTTCCTTTCCCATACTCTTCCCAGTTCCTTCCCATTTCCCCTCTCATCCAGATCCACTCCCTTTCTGTCTCTCAGTAAAAAACAAGTTTCTAAAGGAATAATAATATGATGCACTATGATAAAACAAAGACTGACACATTAGAATAGGACAAAAATAAGCAAATAGAAGGAAAAGAGCCCAAGATAAGTCACAAGAAGCACTTGTACACTTGGGAAACCCATAAAAACACTAAACTGAAAGTCATAGTATATATGCAGAGAACCTGGTGTAGACTTTTGCATGCTGCCTCGGTCTCTTGTGATCAGTCTTTCATGTTCATTTGGAGTGACTTCTTTTCTTGTTTGTCCTCCCTCTGGCTCTTACACTCTTCTGTCTTCTCATCCCTGAGCTTCCCTAATCCCTGAGGGAAAGGATTTGGAGTGTTCCAAGTTCTCTCACTCTCTGCATATTGTTTAGTTGTGGGTCTTTGTATTTCTTCCTATCTGCTACAGGAGGAAGTATCTGAGTAATGTACTGATCTATGAATATACCTGAATATCATTAGGAGTCAAGGACAGGAGTATTTGGTTTTACCCTAGTCCCTGACCTATCTAGTCTCAGGTTCGTGGTCACCCAAGCAGTGTTGGGTTCAATCTCATGGATTGGGCCTTAAATCAGATATTGGTTGGTTACTTCCACAAACTTTGTGCCACCATTGCAGTAGTATATCTTGCAGGCAGGACATCATTGTAGAACACACTGTTAGTGGCAGGCTTGGTGTTTATGTTACTCTTTTGATAAAGTGCATAGTACAAAAGATGCTAGAATGTAGGAGTGTAAGGCTCTATAGGTACCAGCTGACTTCTCCACGTCTAGTGAATTGTGTAGGTACTGTCTTCAGCAATGAGGCCTTGCCGTCACTTTGTGGAGAACAACATATAGTCTTGGCAACAGCCTGGGTTGTTTGGGGATTCCCATGAGACCCCCTTTGACCAACAATTCAGTGAGATGTAACCTAGTCTTGATACTGGAAGCTTTATCTGGTGACAAGAGATAGTCAGGGCTGTCGTTCCCATTATTTTGCTGTTTCATTTAGCTTGCTTTCATATATGTATATATTTTAGAAAGCTCCTCTTGTTCCAGCCCACCTATCCATCCATAGCTATCTCTTCTATTTTCTTAATGAGATTTAATGGTTCCTCTCCCCTAATCCCTTACTCTCTACCTAACTTCTGTGGTTCTATGTTTAGTGGTTTGGCTATCATTGATTTAGCAGCCAGTCTGTACATAAGTGAACACATACCTTAGGTGCCACTTTTTTCTGTTAAGGGACATCTGAATTGTTTTCAGTTTCTGGCTATTATAAATAGAGCAGCAGTAAACATGGTTGAGCAAGGAGCAGGAGTCTCTGTGGTCGGATGAAGCATCCTTTGGGGATAGGCCCAAGAGTGGTATATATAGATGGATTTTACAGTACGTTATTTTTTCATCTTCTCAAGGAACTACCACACTGATTATCTTAATGGCTGTACAAGTTTGTATTCCCACTAGCAGTGGATGCATGCTCCCCTTACTCTGCATTCTCACCAGCGTGAGCTGTCACTTATTTTATTGATCTTAGCCATTCTGATGGGTATAAGAGGAAACCTCATAGAATTTTGGTTTAAGACCTCCATACTTGCCTGGCGATGGTGGTGCACATTTTTAATCCCAGCACACCAGAGGCAGAGGCAGACAGATCTCTGCTGCGTTTCAGGACAGCCTGGTCTACAGAATAAGTTTTTATGGCAGCCAGGACTACACAGAAACCCTGTCTCAAAAAGCTTACAACTAAACCATACAAAACAAAACTGCATACTCTTCTGAATGGAGGTTTACATTGATTTCTGGCTTTTTTTTTGATGATAAACATTTTTGTAAGCATTCTTTGGTATTTTGTGTTTGTTTGTTTGTTGCTGATGGTATGTTGATGAGTTAAAGGGATCCTAGTGAGAAATGTTTAATCATGTCAATATTGGGAATGCTTTGAGAAGAAGGGAGGGTGTCTAAAATATATTATCCCTTGGTGAGGCTTTTTATTTATCAGCTTAATAATGTATCTTTTTAGATACAAAAAGAATGGTTCCTTTTTCATCACAATTCTCACAGCTTTTTATGTGAGGATCCAGGTGATCTGCAAGTGTGACTCATATTTTCTTTGGTTTCAACATCTGATATGTCTTTTTAAGAAGACACCTGTAGTTAGGGTCAGGGATGGTGGCACATACCTTTAATCCTAGTACTCAGGAGGAGGAGGCAAGTGGATCTTTGAGTTTGAGGCCAGCCTGATCTACAGAGTCAGTTCTAGGATAGCCAGGACTACACAGAGAAACCCTGCCTCAACATTCTCCCCTCCCTCCCCAAAAGACAAGTAGGGAAAGAGTTATACCAACTGTTTCAGCTTCAGTTTTTTTTTTTTTTTTTTTTTTAAACTTTATTTTTATTTTTTTATTTGTCTTGGTGTTTGCCTGGAACTGGAACTACAGACAGTTGTTAGCTGCCATGTGGGTGCTGGGAATCGAACCCGGGTCCTCTGGAAGAGCAGACAGTGCTCCTAACCGCTGAGCCATCTCTCCAGCCCCTCAGCTTCAGTTTTAAATACATAACACAGAAGATTTTTTTTATCATTTTGCATGTACTGTACTAACCTCTTTGTGAAGCCACTTTTGGACCATGATTCAGAAAGGAGGGACCACTTAAAACTGATGTAGGGCTGAAAGATCATCATACCTGACTTAGCAGGGAAGAAGGATTTGCTTCCAATTTCAAAGTGGTAAATGCTGATAAGAGTAGGTGTAGAGTTGAACAGTCTTTCTTTTTAGTAGTGGGAGAGAACACAGGGTCTCAGGCAAGTGGCTGCTTCTGAGCTACATCTTTGGCCCAGTTTCTTAAAACATATTCCGTGTCATGCATTGGAAAATATTCTGAAAAAAAAAAAATACAATAGATTATGCTTGGCCTTACTTTAAAATGCATGTGAGTTCTTTGTTCCTTTACTTTTCAACAAGTAGTTGACAATTGACTGTTACTTAAGCTTTTTCCATTACTTTTTAACAGACTGTTGGCATTTTTTGATTATATTTAAACTGAAGGGGGAACTCATTCATTAGTTGAGAGGACATTTAAGTCCTTTTGTGACTTTGTACGCCACTAGGCTGTTAGACTTAGGCTGTCCAAAGATAAGTAAAACAAGATGCCCTGTTCTTGATTTCCTGCCTTTAAGATTTGATCTCAGAGGCAGCCTCATAAGCAGATACTATTAGATGTATGGGAAAAACTATCCCTAACAACACACTACCTAAGGGGCAGTGGGTTCCTTTTTTTCGTATAGCATTCCATAAGGGAAAAAAATATTTCAGATACTCAGGAGTATCTTGCTAGCTTAATATAACAATTGATTCTTAAACATTGTTAATCTTTATTTTTATTTTATGCATATGGGTGTTTTGTCTGCGTGGATATCTCTGTGTCATATATATGCTGTGTCTGAGGAGACCAGAAGAAGGTTACCTCTGTTCCTTCTGGTTCCCTCTGGAACTAAAGTTACAGACAGCTTTGAGTTGTCATGTGGGTGCTGGGGACCAAACTCAGATCCTTTGGAAGGGTAACTAGTTCTCTTAACCACCCTTTAACGGTTGATTTTTTTTTTTTTACAAGTATTTATTTATTTTTATCTTATGTCTACATTTGTCTATGTGAGGGTGTCAGACTCCCTGCATGTGGGTGCTGGTAATTGAACCTGGTTTCTCTGAAAGAGAAGCCAGTGCTCTTATCCACTGAACCATCTCTCCAGTTCCAACAATGATTTTTGAGATAAGTTGGTTCCTATTTAAAACCAATGACCTCCATCTATAAAGAGATTATATTAATCCCCAGAACGACCACTCAGCACTTCACATTTACAGTCATTTTTAGCTTCCTTTGCTTCTGTTTCATTTAAGATTGTTTTTGTTTATGTTTAGAGTTTTGATTTTGCAGTTCTCAAATGAAATTACTTAAGCCATTTATGTCTGCTTTTATATCCAAACTGCTGGGGATTTAGCAGGTCAGAGTGCTTAGTTAGATACTACAGAGTAATAGCAGCTCTCTAGGTTGGGTTGGAGATTGGGCCTAGAAGACGTTATATGTTCACTCACTCATTTTAGACATTCAAGGTAATGAAGTAAATTATTAATAATTAGTGTGGCATTTTGGAGGCTCTGAGATGGCTGCTAAACCAGTGTACACGACTGACTAGAAGTGCTTTGTGGAGAAAGACAAAAGTGTAGGGAGATAGAGAGATAAGCCCCTAGTTCAGATACTTAACTGCTCTTTCAGAGGACCTGAATTTGATTCTTAGCACCCATGCTAGGCAGGTCACAACCACCTGTTATTACAGCTCCAGAGATCTGATAAAGTCTCTGGCTTCTTCTGGTACCTGCAAACACCTCTTAGACATAGATACATAAACATAATTCTTTTAAAATTCTAAAACATAAGTATAGTTATAAGATACAGAATTTTTAAAATGTCCTTTGAAATGAGGTTGGGTTAAGATGTATTGCAAGGTTTTGATAGTTTTTCAGGCTTAGGAGGAAATGATATGGAGAAGCACATTGAGAAATGTGTCTAGAATCCAGGAATTGGGATGTAGGTATATGCATAAGGACCAAAAGGCACTCAGGGTTAGATTATAAAAAGAGTAAGAGACTCAGGTAAAGAAGTTTAATTTTGAGCTGGGCATGGTGGTACATCCTTGAATCCCAGAACCCAGCCAGGAAGGAATACATATGGAAAAAAAAAACCCTGTCTCAAAACAAACAGGGTGGGAGAACAGGTTAAATTTTGTTTGTCATGCAGTGGAATCATAGATTGCTTTTCATTGTTGTGTAATTGTGACCAAAAACAGCTTGGAGAGGAAAGGCTTTAGTTCAGCTAATGAATATATCTCCATTATAGTCCATAATGAAGGACATCATGGCAGGAACTGAAGAAATGTGGGGTGCTCTGCTCACTGGCTTGCACTCCATGGCTTGCTCAGTTTGCTTCCTTAAGCCACCCAGGACCACTGCCCAAGGGTGCACAGTGGACTGTCTTCCCACATCAATCTTTTTTTTTTTTTTTTAATTTATTTAACCTTATTTTATGTGCATTAGTGTCAGATCCCCTGGAACTGGAGTTACAGACAGTTGTGAGCTGCCATGTGGGTGCTGGAAATTGAACCCAGATCCTCTGGAAGAGCAGCCAGCACTCCTAACCCGCTGAGCCATCTCTCCAGCCTCTCTCCCACATCAATCTTTAATAAAGAAAATGTTTATAGTCTTGCCTTCAGACAGTCATAGGAGTCATTTTCACAAATGATTTAAGGTTCCTTTTCCAAGAGAAATTTTTGTTCTGTGTCATGTTGACAAAAACAGTAACTCAACAAAATGTTTTCCTCAGAGAAATGACTAGAATCTACAAGCGTTCTGATACACTGTAAGTGTCTGAGGCCGGAGACATCATATTTTTGCATTATATATTAGGGAAAGAATCTGGTCCAGAGTATTTGGTAAGCACTAGTAATTGGCTGAATTGGATTGAAGAGAGGGAAGTGTGCTCTTGGTGGTGAGCCCTGTGTTTAATAGTCTTCCATGGTGTTGGGCCCATAAACTTAAAGGGTTATACGGAGATCAGTGTAGGTAGGCTTGGTAGGGGTTCAGAAAAAAAGGAGAATCTTTAGCTATATGACAAAAAATCGAATTAAAATATTTGCAAGACTGGGCAGCGTTTGTCTTTGGTGCTCTAGTATGGTAATGATATATACACAGATGAAGAAACTATGTCAAATTTATATCATCTTACTTTAGCAGATATATCCACATTTTCCATATGAAAAAAAGATACATTTCTTTCATCATCTCTGAGTAGTTCAAAGCAAACCCAAGGCATTGTTTCATTCTCTCCCATAGTAAAAACATGTTAGCGTATGGATGTAGATCCACTAAGAGCTTCATTATTTTTATTATTATTTTTAAAGTCCTAGTTGTTTAGTGGTGCATATATGTAATCTTTGCACTCTGGAGGCTAAGTTGGGAGGATTCTAAGTTTGAGGATTGCCTGGGCTAGTATTGAGACTTAGGGGAGGTATGTTTTCCACACTGTAAGTGTACAGGGATCTCAACTAGTAAACGCTCTTTCATAAATTAAAAGCTGTTGAAGATAATAGACCAGGGCAGGGCTTGTTATTGTGGTACATAGGTTATTTTAATACTTGAATACTGTGTTGAAAGCAGTTCTCTTCTCTTGAGCTTGAGGACATTTACCGGCCATTGGTTATCTTTCCCACCCTTAAACAGAAGGACCTAAACCTTCATTCTGCTCTGGTATCTGGTTTTAATTTGGTTTAGTAATAGCTAAATAATTTACTAGTTGAATTCATTAACATTTTTAATGCAGATCTTCAAGTCGTTCCCATCTTGATTTTCCTTTGTCCTCATGTCTCTGTATCCTCAATAAGATCTGACATGCTACTTGGAGGTTAGCTGTAGAAGATGTGTAAATTGAGTTCACAAGAAACAGCTCTGTGGCTAGCTTTCTCTGGAGATGGAACTGTAAGCTTTGAATCCTCACAGAATTAAACGAAGGCTGGTGAGAGTGAACGATATAGGATGTGTCTGCCAATTTCCAGTTCTTGGCAGCCCCATTAACTCAAGACTGTCTTCCCACATTTTATGTACTTGATTTTAGGTATATATGGTTCCCTCATGGTGTTCATTTTGATCAACTTTTCAGTTATTTGTTAAGTCTTTGTGCTTAAAATAAAATTTAGGAATTCTTGATATTTTAGAGATTTGTGCACTTGATGTATTAGGATAATGTGTGATAGAAGACAGAGATGGAAATACCTAATTTAAGAAGGCACTAGGAGTGTATCTTTTCAAAATATCTCTACCTTTCCCTTAGAGAAGGGCTGTGCTTAGATAGGAGCCTGTGAATTAGAACAGCTTGGAAGGGAATTGTAATGCAGTCTGGATGTAACATTGGTGTTTTCAGTCTTCCAATGAGCTTTGTTTTACAGATGGAAGTTGGTTTCTGTTTTCATTCCTAAGCTCCAGGAATTTTAGTCTTGAAAATTCTACTTCATATTAAGTCTTCTTCTGGAGCAGTTTCTCAGTCATTGTACATCTTACTTTGGCAGATAGAAACAATAAAGTATTTAATTTTGTGAGCTCATTGGCTTGTGTTGTTGAGTTTCTGTTATTTGTCTGTTCAATGCCTCATACAGGCAGTTAATGGAGGGAGGGGAAGGGCACACAATAGTCATGGCGTTTTGTCGTTAGTTAGTTTTTTTTATTTTTATGTTTTCCTGCCGCTGAGTGTCTCCCATGATAGAATATACATAGGGAAAAGGAAAAACAGCATACTCTTTTAGTATGCCTTTAATAGTCTAAATCACATTTTTGCATTTCTCAGCTTTTTTGGTGCAGGCACATTACATAGGGCATAAAGGAGCCTGACCTTTTGTGCATGCATTCCATCCCCACTCCTGTCTAGATCACTTCTGAACTAGGCCCAGATACAGATAAATTGAGGAAGAATGAGTCATTGGTCAGTCATAGTGAGCTGAAGTGCATTATTTTTGTGTGTTTTTAAACACATGTTCTATAATATAGTCTTTGTTCCTGTCAAGCTGTCTTACCAGAAAAACAAGTGTTTTGATTGTTACTAGATTTTCAAACACCTTTATTGAGATCTAATTCATACATCATTCATTTATTTAAAGCACAATTCAGTGGAGGTTTTAGTGTGTTTAATGAGTTAGGTAGCTACCACTGCAGTTTGTCATTCTGCCCAAACTCTTATGTTCATTGTCTACCCTATTAGCCTCAAGTGATTACTAAGTTTCTTTCTGTCTCTAAATCCTCCTGTTTGTTACTTGTATAAGTACAGGTGAACATATGGTCTCTCATGTCTTGCTTCTTTCACTTAGCATAATGTGTTCAAGGTTCATTCAATTGTAGAATGTTGGTTTAACTTTTATTATCAAATTATAATACCTTTGTATAGATCTGTGGTTCTCAATCTCTCTGGGTTGGGACTCTGAGTTGAAAAACCCTTTCACAGGGCTGGAGAGATGGCTCAGAGGTTAAGAGCACTGACTGTTCTTCCAGAGGTCCTGTGTTCGATTCCCAGCAACCACATGGTGGCTAACAACCATCTTTGATGATATCTGGTACCTTCTTCTGTATACTGTATACATAATAAATAAATCTTAAAAAAAAAAAAGAAAAACCCTTTCACAGGTGTTTCATAACATTAGTGAAATTATAGTTAGCAACAGATAATTTTATGGTTGGGGGTCACCACACATGGGAAACTGTTTTAGCATTAAGATTGAGGACCACTGGTATAGATACTACTACGCCATTCAGCAATCGATGAGCACTTGATTGTTTTATATTTTAGCATTATGAGTAATGCCATTTGAGTAAAAAACTCCATGTATATATATTTTCGTTTCTCTTGGGCGTATATGTTGCAAGGAGTAGAATAGAGTTACAGTGGTCACTATTTAGCTTTTGAGGAAGTAACATGCTGTTTCTCAGAGCAGTTGCATAATTTATTCCCTCAGAATACAGGAAAGGCCTAAATTTTTTTGTACTCAACTAGTACTTGTTTTTTGTATATGTATCCATGCTAAGATTGGGATTTTGATTCATATTTTTCCATGGCTAATGTTAAGTACCTATTCATATGCTTATTTCATGTATTTGCCATTTCTGTATCTTAGTATCTTCACATAATTTTGTATGTTTTATTATTGAGCTATTTAACTTTTGTATTATCTAGCTTTAAGAGTTGTTTATATAGCTGGACCTGGTGGTACATGCCTTTAATCCTCACACTTGGGAGGCAGAGGCAGGTGGATCTCTGAGTTCAAGGCCAGTCTGGTCTACAAAGTGAGTTCCAGAACAGCTAAGACTGTTATATGGAGAAACCCTGCCTCGAACCCCCACAAAGGAGAGTTGTTTATGTATTTGGTATATAAGTCTTTTATCAGAGATATGTTTACAAGTATTTTTCCCATACTGTGAATTTTTTTAATTTTTGATAGTATTTATAGCAATTTAAGGTATTTTCCAGATTTAAAAATTTTCATTGTAGATCAGTTGCATAATATCTGACTTAAATGAGATAATTGCTTATTTCATTTTTGATGATTTTGTGTTAGTATATATGTGTGTGGGTATACACATACCATGGACATAAAGCTATAGGGTTTACTAACACTGTTTATGGCTTAAGAACTTTTCCAAGGATGATAATTGTGACTTAATTGTACTAAATACTAAATACTTTGGCTCGTTCAAATACAGACTAAATAGCAGGGCATAGTGGAAGACACACATGTCTATGTCTTTAAAAAAATTTTTTTTTAAGGATGCTTGTTATCATTTATGTTTAAACATTACATTGATTTCAATCAGGAATTATAGGTCTGTACCACCAGGCAGGGCTGAATACAGGTCTTTCCCAGAGTACTGGTTTATTTTGAGTTACTGACTTTGAGAAACATATTGACTCCATTCCTTGGCTCAAACACATCAGCATGAATTTTTTTATGTGCTTGCTATCTGTTAACTACAGGAGTCTTTAAAATTTCTACCAGTGAAGATGCTCCCTCCAGGTACTTCTTAAGGGATATTAACATATGCTTTAATGCATGAATATATGGCAGGTTGCTGATTTCAATATCTATCCTAGAAGCTGAATATAGCTCCTATTTATTCTTCTAAATTTTCTTTCTTCTGCTTTTGAAGTTACATAGATGAAAATTAGTCACATCATATTAACTTCAATGTCAAATACCTTTATTTTAAACCTTTTATTTTATTTTATTTTTGTGTGCATTGGTGTTTTGCTTGCATATGTGTCTGTGTGAAGGTGTTGGATCCCTGGAATTAGAGTTGTAGACAGTTGTGAACTGTGGGTTCTGGGAATTGAACCCAGGTCCTCTTGAAGAGGAACATGTGCCCTTACCTGCTGAGTCATATCTCCAGCTCCCAAATACCTTTATTTTGATTTAGGATGCATGGTAGCTATTTTGTTTAAATGTTGCTTTCTATTTTTCATTGTTTCTTACTTTGAAAGTAGAAGACATAAGATAACCCTGCTAAATCTTTTGGAAATACAATCATTTGTATTTGTATGGAGTGTTTTAAGAGCTATAAAACACAGGAAACTCTTGAGTCAGTATGCAGTAATTGACATATATTGTTTAAAATCAGTGATGATAGCTGTCAAAAACATGGTCTTTGGCTTGTAATTTAACATGATTGATTAGAGAGAACAATGATTTAATCTTCATATTTGGGTAGAATAGTAATGTTTTACAAAACAATTAGCAGTATATTTAACACTTAAATGACTAAGTGTAACAAATACTTGTCTATCAGATTATATAGAGTTTATATATAGACTAATCTGTGTGAAATAGATGGCTTTTCTTTTTTGAAACAGGGTACTGTGTAGTTCTGGCTGTCCAGGAACCCGTTGTGTAGCTCTGGCTGGCCTCAAACTTACAGAGATCACCTGCCTTTTCTTCTAGAGAGCTAGAATTAAAGGCATGAGCCACTATTCTGGCTTTCATTAATTTTTTTAAAAGAAAAATTTTTGTAAAACAGGATAAAATGTTTCATTAATTAGGAATAGAAGTCATGTAAATTAAAAAGTAATTTTAGAATACTATAAAGGTAAAACTTACTATGGGTTTTTTCTCTTTCAAATTTTAATCTTTTTATACAATGTATTTTAATCATATCTATCCTAATTCTTGAGCACCTTCCAGCATGTCTTCCTCATCCTTCCATGTCCCCTCTCCCCCTTTCTCTTCAGTGTTCTGTTGGATTGGTCTTGCGCAAGTAATCGTTACCTGCAGTGAGTTCATGAGTGTATGGGCCTCGTCATGTCCAGATTCTTCTCCACCCTGTTTCCTGAACCTTTGAGGTTATAGATTTCTCATTTAGAGCTGAATACTCAATGACTATTCTCAGAACTTTGACCAGTAGTTCTTTCCTGCATTAACTACTGACTACTGCAGAGAAGTTTTCTCTGGCCATTAGTGAGGGCAGCACTAATCTCTGTCTATGAACATGACAATTTTTAGAAGACATTTTGACAGAATTTAGTGAAACAACAGTAGTAGGTTCTCCCCAGGCCATATGACCTCCTGAGCCATGGTGTTTTGACCAGTTTTGCAGGATCTGGCCTAAATTCCCTCTTAGAGAACAGGTTTCTTATCTAATCAGAAAGTAGTTGGTTATCTCCACAACAGCCATGCCATTGTTGCACACATTTGCTGGGCAAGTCAGTGTTGTAACATGCAGGTTACACTGCTGGATAAGTCCATTGATGACTTTTCTTTTCCAGCAGGCTTTATATTTATAGTACTTGCTGGCACTGGAAAGGCTGGCTATCGGGTAAGTTTTCAAGTCAGTTCCAGCTTGATTTCCTTATGTCCTACAATAAAGTGTCTTGTGTCTTCAGCAATAGGATCTTATTATTTTGTTATTGTGGGCAGCCTAGAGCAATGGCCTTCGTAACCTCCCTGGCCAGTAACTCTGATAAGGGAGGTACCACTTTGCTGGAGATTTCCATTTACTAGCCTGTGTCTTCTAGGAGAAGCGTTGTCACTTTGGCAGGCCGCCTTAAATGCAAGAACAAAAAGTTACTCATCCTTTCTCAGACCCCAGCCTCTGGCCATCGTTGGTCTGCTACCTGTCATTACTGTATTGTAGACACCATTTTAGTAGTGAAAAATTTAAAGCAACACAAATGTCCACTGACAAGGAAATGTTTATGTGAATTATAGCATATCTCCTTACTCTGACTTTTATTGTAAAACCATTAAGAATAATTAAGCAGTATCAATTTGATTTATAGAGCCTATGGAGACTTGAAACTTTGATAGAATTCCAAGGTCCTGGTGAAAAACAGGAATAGTTATATATACTGATTACAACTTCCATCAATTTAGTATTTAAAAAGACTTGTAGAAACAGCACAAAAATTATAGTTCCTTTCAAATTTTGCTGTGATTTTAAAATCTTCAGTAGTTGAGGAAAATAAAATAGAAACTTTTAATATGTGAAAAATTATATTCAAGCCTGTGAATATTATTGGTTAGTTAGTCTTGTAGATTAATTTAATGGATTATCTATGGGTTCTTTCATGCTACGTGGCAGAGTGCAGAGTTTAAGGCAGTAACTCTATGACATATTGTGGCTTTTGCCAGCTTCTGGGTTAGACTTTACTAGAGTACTGAGAAACAAGGCCAGAGAAGATGGTGGGGCATGTTCCTGTCATGTAAAGTCTGTATCCCATAGTGTACCTGTAACCCAGTTAACAAGTAAAATACTTTAATACCACACGAAATACTTTCTAAAACTAAAGATTTTTATCTACACACAATAGTGGTTTCAGTATTGTGAAGATTTTTTTCTGTTTCTGAAGAGGAAGCATGAATTAGTAAGGTGGGGGTCCCAGAAATGATGTCATTGATAAATACTGGAGATGTGTATTTATGTTTTACCACTACACTTTGGTTTTCTGGTTGTGTGTAGAATTGAATTTAGCTCTCTATCTTGCATTGTTATACTTAGAAATTAAAAGAGATAACAGCCAATACATTTTAAGAAAATAAACACTATACTCTAAGGCTTTTTCTCTGTCTTTTCTGAATTTTTTTGTTTGCTACTTTTTTGGCTTAATTTACTGCTTTTCTTAATAGTTTTCTTGAAATGGTTCTTTTTAACTTTTGCATACTTATGTATGCCTCTTTTTCTGAGTTTAATGTGCTCCTTTTTCTCCTCTCATAATTTTTGAGATCTGTTATTTTTATTTATCCAGGATATGGATCTAGAATTCCATTTTGGCAGTTCTTTTCTGGTAGGGATTTTCACTGTGATTCCATGTCTTAGCTATGTCCCTAGTGAGACTTTGCTGCTGATCGTGCTACTTTCTAGCAGAGAATGAATGGGAAGCCTTTTGTGCTTTAATGCTTTCTCATGGGCTTTAGTTTTCTCATAGATATGCGCATCCCTCCCTTTAGTGAACCATAATGTAGGTGTTCTCCACTTATTTTTGTACACAAGGTCTCACTACAGCTTTTAAGTAGGCTGGTCTGACTGGCCAGTCCCAGGAATCTACTTGTCTACTCCCTCCCTATTGCTGGGACTGCAAGTGAGTGCCACCACTTCAGCATTCCACCAAAGTTCTGGGAACCAAAGGCATTGTCTTGCTTGTATTGTAGGGCAAGCACTTTACCACCTGAGCATTCTCCCCAATTCTCTCAAATCATTGTTGTCTTTGTGTAGTACACAGAAGAGAGAACAGAACATATAAACCAGAGGAGCTGATGGAAACACCCTGTAAGACATTTACTAAATACAGTATTGACACAACTTTCTATATGAGGTTTAGCATATTCAAAGAGGTTTTTAAAAATTTTGGATATTCAAGGGAAATCTGAAAACTACAAAAAACAAAATAGACATTATAGAACTAAAAAAACTAGTGAATGGCTTTTAAAAATGGATTACTCATAGCAGACTAGAGAATTCATGAACTAGAAGGTGGGTCAGACGAAAACACAGGGAGAAAAATTACAGATGGGAAAGGTCTGCAAGAATCTAAAGGAGCAATGCCAAACTGTCAGCAGGCGTAATTCACCACATGAAAATAAGTCAAAGCAGTATTTAAGGAGATAGTCTTAGAATCAGGCTGGATAGCTCAACAGTGGCTGACTTAGTTTGCAGAGCAGTTGGTAGCTTCTCAATCCAGGAAGCTGCATTGCCTCTGAACTTCCAGTTTTAAACTTCCAGTTTCATCTGGAAAGGTCTGGAGGATTCCTGGAGAGCCACTGGTCTTAGTCTGTCTTGGAAGACTGAGGATACTAGTTTGTGGCATCTGCGCAGGCTGACAGCATTGGTAGTGACAACGTATATGTACTCAGGAGCAAGGGGTGGAAGCAAGCAGCAAAACCAGCCTGCTCTCTCTCTTCCTCCCTCCCTCCCTTCCTCCCTCCCCCCTTTATCTGAGATGCCACCAGAACATAAGATCCACTGGAGCCTGACTCCTTACTACCTAAGCAAATATCCTCAGTCAACTGACTCTAGTCCAACCAAAGTGAGAATTAAGGTTGACCATCCACAGCACATGAAGGATGACATCTCTGGCTTCCACAGGCACACACATGACTTGAGAGCTGTGACCGTCTCATCCTCCAAGTAATATCCATAGCTGCTCTAGTGTTTGGGTACATACAGTAGCACCCTCAGTTATTTTACTAAATTAGGTTTTCTTTTATTTGTTGTCTATCTTTGCCCTGTGGAGCTGTAAACTGAAGTATGGGAGTTTCCAAAGCTCTCTTCCTGATAGTTTGACCCAGTTTTCTCTAGTCTGTAGGCAAGGCTGTTGATAGGCCTGTTTTCTTAGGTTTCTTATAAAACCAGTGAAGATCACTGGGAAAGTTTTGTCCAATTCTAGGTTTTTCTAGTTGTCTTTCTCATCCTGGACTACTCTGTTGGCTCTTTCAGTTTTAGACTTAACATTTATTGTTAGACATGATAGTGCATGCCTGTAACCCCAAACTCAGGAAGCCTGGACAGGAGCTCAGCAGTTTGAGATAGTCAGGGCCTATATCAAAACAAAAGCAAAAATGAAGGAAAGACCGGTGGACTAGGGAAAATGAAAGAGTATCTGTCTTGTCTATCTGAGATAGGGTTTGTCTGCGGAGAGCAGGCACCTTGAATTTGCCCCTCCTCCTTCCCAGGTTGGCAGAAAGAGAGGTGCAGTCACACTGGCTGGCTTTCTTAGTACTTAGTCTTTGAGTGATTGTGCTGCTTAGTCACTGTCCTTGCCAGACAAAAGCCCCTCTCTTTGTTTAGCCAGATGGTTTGTTTTTTGCCTGCACATGCATGTATTCAGAATACACATTCTATTTTTTTCAGTAAATACAGAATTTTTGCTCATTTAAAACTCACTCGTTGTATCCCTATTCTTGATTTTGTGTGCTCTTAATTCTTAAAAGAGAATGCCATCTAAGCCTTTTCTTTTGGCTTAGAGTTTTGTTCATTTTTTTTTTTTTTTTTAACTTCAGTCATCTATGGAAAGTGTGAAAATAGGGATTTTCACTTCAGAATATTTTAAAAAATTTAACATACTTGGCATAGTAGTCACACTTAATTTGAAATTGAAATAAATGACAGTCAGAAATCACAACCTCTAAGTGGCCTGGTTGGTTGATAATACTTTGTTGTTGTTCACTGAAATCTGGGACAGAATAAACAGATTGTAAATAACTCACATATTAATGATATTGTGGAAAATCAAACAAGATCTACCTTTGAAATGTTTCAAATTCTCAATGTGTAACTTAAAAAAATTACTTTAAATGACATTTACTTATTTAGTAGTTGGGGTGCTGGTGGGGTGTGTGCTATGACCTGTGGTGGTGAGGGGACTGTTAGAGTTAGTTCTTTCCTTCAGCCCTGGAGGACCCAGGGACAGAGCCAGAGCTCAGCAGGGTTAACAGCAAGTACTGTTACTTGCAAAGCCTTCTTGATGGGCCATGTTTTTTCTTTCTCTATGTGTATGTGTTTGTGTCTTGTGTGTGCATACCAGGATTTGTGTGCTTGCAAGGTCTCTTTTCTTTTGTTCTTCTCTGTGTGTGTGTGTGTGTGTGTGTGTGTGTGTCTGTCTGTCTGTCTGTCTGTCTGTCTGTCTGTCCTATATGCAGACTAGGTGGTTCACAGGTTTTCTGCTTTTCTTTTCCCCACCTCCCTTGTTGGTATAAAAGCACTGGGATTTCAGGAACACATTACTGTGTTCACATTTACATGGTTTTGAAAACTCAGACTTAGATCTTCATGGTTGTGTGGCAGGCACTTTTCCTACTGAGCCCCCCATGCCTCACGCTGTCCTCCTCCCCCTTAATAAAGTAGATTTGGTATTCATCTTCAAACCACTTTCTGGTGTACGTACTGTGTTGGGGGTCTCCAAAAGCACCCCCATAATTAAAGGTGACTCAGTGTGCAATAGTACTCACAGGTAAGATTTAATATAGTGATGTCAAAGTAGGCACAGCTTGATCATAAGGGTGAGAACTAGAGGAACATGTGCAGACTTCTGTATTCTTTCTCCC
Organism: Sigmodon hispidus; assembly: GCA_004025045.1. Classification (NCBI taxonomy): domain Eukaryota; kingdom Metazoa; phylum Chordata; class Mammalia; order Rodentia; family Cricetidae; genus Sigmodon; species Sigmodon hispidus. The sequence goes on along the minus strand of PVIH01002739.1, from coordinate 129,799 downwards.
TTTAATGAAGAGCACTTTGCCCAAATAATGAGAAGACATGCACTATTTTGTTATAAGACACATACTTATGGCATTCAACACACAAAGGTTATTGAAAACTGGGTCACACAGGAACCCTTTGCCTAACCATATTCTAAATTTCAAACTTCTAGAAAGAAATCAGATGTTTAACAAAGTTCATAAACTACAATTTGGCATAGTGAACCACCCTGCCTTTGAGGGAAAGTTTTATGCTGGTGTAGAAAACAAGTTTCCAGATGCCAGTTTGAAGCTAACCTTGTATCTTTCTGTGAATGGCAGTTTTAGATTGCTTTGTTAACTTTCCATAAATATGCCCAGAGTGATGCGCTGCAGACATTTTCTACAAACATTGTATGATAGCTTCATTTTTGATCAAGGGTTAAATGGTTCTTGTTAACCTTAGCTTTGATATCTGATGTTCATGTCATACTGTTTCTACAGGCTGTTAGTAATATGCTAGTGCCTTTTGTCAGTTTTAGTTCATGTGTAGGGTGATGGGATAGTGTTTGAACATTTAGTACATCTAAGAGGAATGCTTAAAAAGTAAATTATAACAGGAAATAATTCATTATGAAAGAGCTTTGTATAGCGCCTTTGAAAGTTTATGTTGAGCCACCCACATATTTTTTCAGATTTTAGTGGACTTATTCTATGAGATTAGTGTTTTGAAGAATACTCTGTAACAAACTTTTTTTGATTAAAAAAAAAAGATTTAGTTATTTATTATGTATCTAGTGCTCTGCCTGCATGTATGCCTATACTTCAGAAGAGGGTACCAGATTTCAGTATAAATGGTTGTGAGCCACCATGTGGGTGCTGGGAATTGAACTCAGGATCTCTAGAAGAGCAACCAGTGCTCTTAACCTCAGAGCCATCTCCCCGGCCCACTTTGTAACAAATTTTGACTTTAACAGTTTAAAACTCATTTGGTAATCAGTCGTTTTGGGGGGGAAAAAAGCCTACTACTAAAATCAAATGTCAGGATCTCAGATGTTAAAGACTAGATTCTCCATTTTTAAATAGAGAAACTGATCCAGAAAGTTGACTGTCAGCAAACCTACAAATGGCTTAATTTTATTTCATCTATTTTTGTTCAGAGAATATCACTGTCATTGAATATGAATGAAAAGTGCCAAGGGGCTATTGATTAAGAAAGAGTTTTATCTGGTGACTTTGGGTGGGTTGTGTTGTTTTGTTTATCTTCTATGTGCATTTTAGAAAAGTTACTCAAGAAATTTCCTAAGTATTCCCCCCAACCCCCGCTCCTGCTGTGGTGTATCAGTCACTAATATTGGGTGCTAAAGGTAATTGTTTTCTCCTTTGTAATTTTAATATGTCTTACTATGGTTGGCTGGAGTTATCTGCACTTTTTTTTCAGGTTATATTATAGCCTGGTCCTTCAAAGTGTGTTCTTTTCCTTTTCTTTAAGGCAATACTGCATTGCACGATTGTGCAGAGTCTGGAAGCTTGGACATCATGAAGATGCTGCTTATGTATTGTGCCAAGATGGAAAAAGATGGCTATGGAATGACTCCTCTTCTCTCAGCAAGTGTGACTGGTCACACCAATATTGTGGATTTTCTCACACACCATGCCCAGACCAGCAAGACAGAACGTATCAATGCTCTAGAGCTTCTGGGAGCTACGTTTGTAGATAAAAAAAGAGATTTACTTGGGGCTTTGAAATACTGGAAAAAGGCGATGAACATGAGGTACAGTGATAGGACTAATATAATTAGTAAACCAGTTCCACAGACACTCATAATGGCTTATGATTATGCCAAGGAGGTTAACAGTGCAGAAGAGTTAGAAGGTCTTATTGCTGATCCTGATGAGATGAGAATGCAAGCACTGTTAATTAGAGAACGTATTCTTGGTCCTTCTCATCCTGATACCTCTTACTACATTAGATATAGGGGCGCTGTCTATGCCGACTCTGGAAATTTTAAGCGATGCATCAATTTATGGAAGTATGCTTTGGATATGCAACAGAGCAATTTGGACCCTTTAAGCCCAATGACTGCCAGCAGCTTACTTTCTTTTGCCGAACTATTTTCTTTTATGCTACAGGACAGGGCTAAAGGCTTGCTGGGTACTACTGTTACATTTGATGATCTCATGGGCATACTGTGCAAAAGCGTCCTTGAAATTGAGCGGGCTATCAAACAAACTCAGTGTCCAGCTGACCCATTGCAATTGAATAAGGCTCTTTCCATCATTTTGCATTTAATTTGCTTACTAGAAAAAGTTCCTTGTACTCAAGAACAGGATCATTTCAAAAAGCAGACTATCTATAGGTTTCTTAAGCTGCATCCAAGAGGAAAGAATAACTTCAGCCCTCTACATCTGGCTGTGGACAAGAATACTACATGTGTAGGGCGGTACCCTGTTTGTAAGTTTCCATCTCTGCAAGTTACTGCGATACTGATAGAATGTGGTGCTGATGTGAATGTTAGGGACTCTGATGACAATGGTCCCCTACATATTGCTGCTCTGAACAACCATCCAGACATCATGAATCTCCTTATTAAATCGGGTGCACATTTTGATGCCACAAACTTACACAAACAAACCGCTAGTGACTTACTGGACGAGAAGGAGATAGCTAAAAATTTGATCCAGCCCATAAATCATATCACATTGCAGTGTCTCGCTGCTCGTGTCATCGTGAATCATAGAATATATTATAAAGGGCACATCCCAGAAAAGCTAGAGACCTTTGTTTCACTTCATAGATGATAATTGGAACTGACCTTCAATACTGTTAAAGCACGGATTGGTAACAGTTGTTTCATAAATGAGCACTGTTGTGATAACACCAGCATTCATTTAGCTTGATATCCTTGTGCTCTCATTGGCTACAGCGTTGTAAGCATCAAATTTGCAGGATTGGTTTCCCAGTATTTAATATAAATATACCGTATAATATATTGTTCGTGAATTATTGAGAAATGTGTTGTCATATTCAAATTTTAAAAATGTCTGCCAAAGGCCATTCTGGTTTTATTTGCTGTTGGATGTTAGGGACAGAGTTAACGGTTTTCAGTGATGTCTTTATACTTTACTAGGTTGTGAATTTTATACAGTTGAAAGTCATCCTCCCCAGCCCCTACTTCTTCTGTCTTCAAGTTTTGCCTGTTTCCACGTTTATTTTTCCCTAACCATTTCTGCTACAACGTTCTCTGAACCTCTGGGTCCATGCTAGGTCATAAACCTTATGGACTTGTTCACCATTTGCAGTTACCATAAGTGCTTTATCTTCTCTATGCACCGGCTTAAACTGGACTGTTGTGTGTTGGCATATTCTCTATGCAGCAGTTGGTCAACTTCAACCCAAAACAGTTTTCTTCTAAGTTACAAAGTTCATTTCACAAAGTTCTCTTAGAGCATGTCAGTTTTTAAGAGTTGCCGGTAAGCTATTTGAGCTCAAGCTTGTCTTTAAATTTATGTTTTGTTTGGTTTTGCTTTGTTTCTTCACATCTGAGGTTCCTTTGTTCAATCCACAGAAAGTTTTTGTATGCTAAATTTGGGAAACAAATCTATTCCAACTCATTAACCCAATTGAAATTTAGGTCTGTCATCTAGTAGATCATGTGGTAAAGGAAGACCTTTCTAAAGTGACCTGCCTTTCATACTGCTCCAGCGTTGTCCTGCTTGTGCTGATGGTGTGACTAGGTATAGAGAATCTGCTTCAATTTAACCTCAGATTTTATCACACAGCTTAATGAGTGACATTGAGCTATTCAGTCATTGAACTGCAAACCACTTTTAGTTACAAAAAGGCTAAAGCATGTCAGTGGCATGATGCTTGCCAAGCCAGACCTAGGCATCTCAGATAATTAAGGTATTTTAGTATGCAATTTACTGCCATAGTATCAAAGATCAATAACAGTGTTCTTTCTTTCTTCAAGTTTATGTATATCTTTTAAAGATAATGTGCATGAATTACTTTGATCTCAATTATTTGTCACCCTATTAAACACAAAAGATTGCACAATGATTTCTGTCCCCTTAATGAAGGCGCCTCCTTCCTTCTCTTCCCCTCCCTGCCACTTCCCCCCCTTCCAGCTCTTTCCCCTCTTTCTCTTTTTTTTTTCTTTTCATAGATTTGTTAACGCCACAGAAAGGGCTCTTTTGACTTAAAAGATAAGTGAAAATTAAAAAGATTCAGGTAATCACTCAGCACTTTACCGTACTCAGTAGAATTTACAATGGCACATTGCCCTGCAGATGTAGTAAAAAAGATTGTTCTGAATGAAATGTTCCTTATTGATTCTAGAAAAAAAGGTCAGTTCACCTGTGAACTTCATGATCTGGGTCACTTGGATTTAGAGGATGACATTTTATTCTGAGGGCTGATGTAATGTTATTTAAAGAATTGTCATTGCAATCACATTCATCTTTATTCAGTAAAAATTTGTAATGAAGAGTAGTAAATAAAGATCATTAGACTTTTTCATTAAACAGTTGAGATTTAATTCTTTGAAAGGTATCTTTGCTCACTTTACTACATTTTAAATTAAATTTTACCATTGGAAAATGGATTATTTTATCATTTATCAATAGGCTCTTTTCAACCCTTTGATGAAGAGGTTTTACTGTGTTTTATTTACTGTGGGCAAGTCTGATAAATATTTGAGCTGGTATATATAAGAATAGTAAGTCACTTAGATATTCTAGAAATATCAAACTATTTTGAAATCATCTGCCTCTAACTTTGTGGTATGAGAAATATATATGCCTCAACTATTTTTTTCTTTTTAAAGAAAACTTGGCCATTTTGATGAATTACCATTGGTTGATCTCACTTTTGGGGTAAAAAATAATAATTTGACTTTAAGAGATGTAATACCTGCCTCTCCCACGTGCGCAGAAGAGTCTGGCTTATGTGTTCTTCAAGCAAGGTTCACTCTAAGGCTCACTGATGTCCAGGTGGACTTGAATCTCATTACTCTGTACAAAATGAGGATATCTTAACGTGGTGGCTTTCTTCACAAAGAACAAGTCACTTAGAACTGGTCTTCAGTCTTGGGAACTGCAGTGATGTTTTGCAGTTCTGATGTGACTCCCCTTTTTTTGTTTATCCACTGCAGAAATGCCATTGGGACCTCTTGAAAAGCAGTTAAGTAGCTCAGAATTGGCCGGGATTTTGTTTTAGAGTAGGTTGGTTCAGGGGTGCAACCTCAGATAACTGTTAGGGCCTCCATCAGAAATCGTGAGACTGCATAAAATAAAATTAAGTTAGTGGTTTTTGTCCATGGTTAGGAAATAATCTAACTGTGCTCACTGGAATCAAACTACACTGGACAGCAGCAGCATGGTAGTGTTGGCTGGTACTAATGTAAATCTCAACACTCTCTCCAGAAATGTCTCTCAATTTCAGTTCTTCAATTTTGATCATTTTTGTAAGAGAAATGGATATTTTATTCAGATTCCAGTTTCCTTTTCAAAGGCAAATGAGCTATAGGTTTAAAAATGTCATTTTTTTTCTTATCCTTAAGTCTGACAAACACAATCCCCAATCAGCAAGATAACTTGGTGCCCTTTATGATTTTGAAGTTATGTGATTTCTCATTTGCAAAGAAGTATTTGTAATATTTTTTTAACTTCAGAAATTGTTTAGATAATAATTTGGGAATTTAGCTTTTTAAAATTAAATTGCCCAGCAGAAGCCCTCAGCTGTATGCACAGGTGTGTTAATCCCGGTAAGTAGTTCCCAGCAGGGGCTGGGTGAGGAATAGTCTACCTACACCCTACACAGCAGACTATTGCTTGGACCGTGAACCACCATAAAGTTAGAAGGAAACTTGACTTGCTTGTCATCTTTTTTCTTTTCTATTCCCTCTTGTGTATCACTAAACAACTAGTTTCTCTTCCTTTTGTGGGTTTCCATTGTGTATCTTTTAAAAGAAGTACTGTATCAGATGCCAGCCAATAAATTGTCACAATGGAAAAATGATATGCCACAGCATTGTAAGGTTTAATAAAATTAAATTTGCACCAAACTTAAGTGTGCTCTTATTAACTGGTAATTCTTAATAGATGTTACCTAGAAATATATTATAGTTGGTTCCTAGATTCCTTTTTAGAAAAACTGCTTACATGATAACAGCCAGTTAGTACTTACACAAGCCATTTATTAATGGTCTGCTGTGTAAATAAGATGATTTGTGTACAGTTTGTTGTATTTTTTTCTAGCAAATACCGTAGAAACCACAGACTTGGAAGACTAGTATAAAGCACAGGACTACTTTTAAGCTTGTTCTTACCTTTAATATTTCATATTATTAGAAGCATGTGCAGTGATAAACACACAATGAAGGTAAGTTTTCTACACTTCTATTTCAACTAGTGAAATGTAAGTTCCTTTCCTTATGTCTTAAGTTATCTAATACTAGACTGTAATCAACTAGAAAGTTGGTCATACTCTTAAACTCATGAGTATAAATTAGAGTTCAGTGTCATGCCTTTTCCCTTTTGTAACATTAATGTGCCTTATTCGTGACAAGTGTACATCTTTTTGACAAATGTCTTTATTCCCATCTCTGTGTTAATTATGGTTGTCCACATCACCACAGATATTTAAAAGAAGAATCTTACCAAACTTAAAAGAAAAAGGATATCCTATTCTTAAGGGTTTGAGCAACAAAATGTACATGTTGAAATCCTCTACTCACAATGTCAAGTTTGTTGGAAGTTTGGGTTTTGGGAGTTAAGAGGAATAATTGATTCCTAGTTATGTTACTTTATCATAAAAGGTCCATTAAAGAAGACTTTCATTAAATTACAGCTTTATGTTATGCTTATATAAATTGAGTTTGTTTTTCTCATGAATCCCTTTTTAACAGTTTGGTGACAAGTGCTTTTGTTAGTGTGGTTAGAGTATACTTATTTTGTAGTCTGTGGTGTGAACTGAGAGGTACCCAGGATTTGACATAATGCCAAAACTAAAAATGGAAACATAAGTTCAGTCTTGTATTTATGAATCATATAATTTCTCTGTAATCTGTGAAGAGAGTTCTAGTACAGGATGTTTGAGTTAGTCTGTCTTGTATCGGTCTTCTTTTTCCAATTTTGGGATTATAGAAATGAGCAGTTTGTGAGTCTACCTTTATAGCTAGTAGGCAACAATTTCCATTTATCTTTCTGGTAGCTAATGTTAAAAGATCTGTGGCTTATGTGAATGTAATTTTGTAAAGAAAGTTTAGGGACTTAGTTTTAAAATACAAACTTCTGACTTACGATCTTAACAACTGGAGTGTTGTAGTATTTAGAGGATTACTTTACGTGTACATTTCCATTAGCTAAACTATGGACACTCCAGATCTCACCAATTTTGTACCCGTGTTTTTGTGTCTGGACCCATCCTAAGGTCACTTGCATTAAGTTCTTTTGTTTTCTCACCCAGCCTGTATCTTTTGTTTTTTCCTAAAATAGTGCTTTAAAATACTTTAGGACATTCCTTAATTCAAGTTCATCCATTACCTCGGGCTGCAGTCTGGAGAGCTTGCCCTTGTTCTCAGCCTGGGTCACAGATTGTGTAAACATCAGTCTCTTAGCTAAGAACATATAACCAGGTCTATATATCTTGAAGATACTAAGTTTTCATTCCACATTGTGTTCTCTGGAAGCAAGTCACTAGGTCCAAACACTGCTGAAGTGGGGGAGAATTAAACTTCTTTCTAGACAGAGTCATTTGCATATCGTACTTGGAATTCTACTGTAAAGGAGATTTGATCCTTCTCATTTATTCAGTTGTGTCCCCATATGTTATCAATACTTTTTGTTGGAACTCAAATGGCATTTTGATGTTCAAATTGTTCTATTGCTAAAATGAGCCACTACAAGATGCTCAAGGCTGGGGTGCTCAGTTCTAGAATACTTGGGCACCTCCGCCCCTTTAACACCAGACAGTGGGATCTCATGGTATATAGACAGGACACAGACAGGCAGCACTTCTTCACTAGGGCTTCACTGTGTTTACAGAAAGGGACAATGTGATTGGGACACTTATTCAAGTTTTCATTGGTGGGCAAGGTGTGGGGACTAAGGTTTGGTAAATTTTTATTACCCATGGGCTGCTTAAAAGGATGCCCTCCACCTCCACCCCCACCCCCAAAGTGCTCTGGCCTTGAGTTTATAGGCTAACATGTGGCTAACTTAATGTAGAACTGCTGGCACCCTTACAGTTATATCTAGTGCACAAACATCTTAGTCTTGGTTTGGTCTGGGGCTTGTGATAAGGTAAGGAACTGCTGAGAAGGCACTTGGGTGGGGTAAAAGCATTTAGTCAGCAATAGGCCAAGTTAACCCTAAGTAAGAGTTTGGGGTCAACATGTAGAGCCAAGTAGGATCTGAACCAGTAAGACTGCAGAGGCCAGATACCACACATGAGGACAGATGCTGGGCCTTGGTCTCATTTTAGTCACTTATCAGCATTTTCAGTAACTTGAGCATTTGTAGCACAAGTGGCCTTTAAGTTTTTGCAAAGTAACTTAGGAAAATACTGTAATTCAGATGTCAGGTGTGATCTAGAGCCAAGCTGTTGGGAAGCCAGGGTCTTACCTAACTGTAACCTCCAAAGTCAAGGGCTCTGAGCTTGTGTCCGACCTCAGATCTGACTTGTGTTGGTAATGAGGTTGTATCTGAAGCCATTTTATGGGATTAGTTTTTCTTCCATTAGTCTCTCCCTATTGTCTGTTTTTTAAAAAATACTATTTTATGTGAATTGATGTCTTATCTGCATGTATAACTGTAAAGGTATCAGACCTTGGAATTACAGACAGTTGTTAACTGCCATGTGGATGCTGGGAATTGAACTCAGGTCGTGCAGAAGAACAGTCAGTGTTCTTAGCCATTGAGCTATCTCTTCAGCCCGTCTCTTTTTTTTTTTTTTTTTTTTTTTAAACCCTGTAATCTTGAGGAATTTGGTATTTGGCTAATGTTATTTTTATGGCTATTACAAATCACTTGTTTTCCTGCCCAGTCTAGTCAAGGGGCTTCTAGTCTTTAAACCTCCTGGCCTACTCTGTTTATGAGTCCAAGATTGAGGATAGATGAAAACACCATGTTTTTAATGAATAACAGGTTAAGAGATCTGTTTATTTGCCTTTTGTGGTCATCTCAATCCCAGCTGCTGCTACCACTACCAAGTCCTTTTGTTCATCTTATATTTTTTGTCTGCCTGCTCTGAAATTTGTCATTGCCCCAAAGCATCATCTGCCTCTCATGGGAGAACACTTGTACAGTCTGGGATGTATATGCTGTATCTGTTGTTGCCATTGGGCATCACTGCTTGACCTCAGTGAGCCAGTGTAGGAAAGCTAGGAGTGTGTTCTAACATGCAGCTTTGAAATGTCTGTTTGATTTGATTCATTCAGTTTGTTTTGGTAGAGTACAGTTTAAACAGGGTCTAATCATGTAATTGAGGCTGACCTGGAATTCCTAAACTGCCTGCCTGAATTTTCCCAGTGTCAGTATTATAGGCAGGCATCAATGTCTAGCTCTGCCTTGGTATTAATAAGCCTGACTTTATACTAATATTTTTAACTTTTAATCTAGCACTTTCAGATTCAGTCTACTTCCTCCTTTGGTACCTTTCCAAAGAAAAGCTAGCATCTTATTATCTACAGTGTAGTTGTGGTTGGTTTGGGATATGTGTGTGTACTTGCACATGCATGTGCTGTCGCACGTGCCACTCTGTGTGTGTGGAAGTCAGGGTACCCTGGTAGAATTCAGTTCTCTCATTCCATCAGGTGGGTCTCAAGGATAAAGTTTAGCAGGAAGTACCTTTGCTCAATGAGCCATTTTCTCTGGCTGGCTCCATTAACGACTTTTTTTAAATAGGCACCATAGGTGTCAAAGTGAGTAACTTAAGTGATAAAAATCCTGACTACCAGCTATAACTAATCACAAAAAACAAGGGAGCATGTTAAAGACAGGTGAAGTAGAAACCTGTTGTTCTTTAAAAAATGTTCTTTTTCTTAGCTGGGTCTCATGTTTCCCAGACTGCCCTCCAACTTCTGGGAATAGTATTTACATAGTCTATTAACTTAATTTTCTTTATTTTTTAGACATCATCATTATGCTCAAATTTGTACTTTGTGTTTGCAACTTGTATTTTGTCTTATATAAAATTGTAAGCCAGGTTTGATGGTGTATGCCTTTAATCCCAGCAATTAAGAGGTGGGGGCAGGAAGATCAGAGTTCAAAGTCATTCTCAATTATACAAGTTCAAGGCCAACCTGAACTACATGAAACCTTGTCTCAAAACAACAAAATCATAGAACTAGCCTTTGAATATGAGTATATGTTTGCAAATGACTTAAAAAATCAGCTCATTAAAACTGGTTCATCCTGTGTAGTCCTAAACTGTTCACTATGACAGTTGGAAATTACTCAGATCTGTTTGTTCTTTGTAGTCAGGAATTTCAAGGAATTTATTATTAAGATGTGGAATTGGCTGAAGAATAAAGACATGGAGATCAAAAACAAACGTTAAGGTTTTAAAGTTTTGTTAATCTTTTAAACCATCTAGAAGTAATTAAAACTTTTTTTTTTTTTTTTTTAAATCCTTGAAATTGGCTCAGGAAGAAACAGCTCCTTAGCCTGTAAAGGAGATTTTACCTTCAAAAAGAATGCTTTTCTTTTGTGAAAATCTATTTTAATACTTTTATTCTGTAAACTCTATATAGTCTATTTCCAATATTGTCACACATTTTGTTAGTTACCTTTCTTGTTGCCTTGGCCAAATACCTGACAGGATCAACTTGGAGGAAGGGCATATCTGGTTCCTGGTGTGAGGTTATTGTCTGTTGTAGGGAAGGTGTAGAGGCTGCTTGTTCATAGCAGGGTAGACCAGGAAACAGCAGGGAATGCTGGCATCATCTGGCTTTTCCTTTTCTTCTCAATATTCAGTTGGGGGGCCTTCTATTGATTATTTTTCCATGATAATCATGCAAAGGTGTACACGTTAGCCCGAGGTCAAGGCAGGTGATTTGTGCCTTTGTCAGATTAGTGCCTTGTTAAACCAGGGCACTGAGAAAGGTATTCAAGAAGTTGAGACCAAAGCCTGTTTTTATTGAAAGTAGCCACATGTATTGTGTATTGTTTTGTTTTAATCTAATATGATACTGTCAGCAATTCTGTCTTAACATTTCAGGCTTTTTTAAATAATTGCAGCTGTTATCATCTTAAATGCCTTCGTCTGTTTCTTTTCCTTTTCCCCTACCCGTAAGGAGATTGCTTTCTGTGGATGTTTTTCTTCCTTCATTTGCTTAGAGTTTACACATTCTACTTTTTAGGTTTCTTACCTGGCTGCTTTTCTGTTTCTGTTTTTAACATGAGTACTGGGTTTAATTCTGTTTGGACCCTGAAGATTTGTCCACCAGAACTTGAGAGCATGAATGTATCTGGATTGAGTCTCTGCAGACTTATCCATTAAGGTAAGGATCATTAGGTGTCATTATTAGGACTAGGGGGGTGATGCACACCTTTAATCCAAGCACTCAGAAGGCAGAGGCAGGTGGATCTCTGGGAGTTTGAGGCCAGCCTGGTCTACAGAATGAGTCTAAGACAGCCAGAATTACAAAAAAAGCCTGTCTCAAAAAACTGATAGAGAAGGTCACATGAAGGCAGTGATGTAGCTAGAGAGGGAGAGAAGGTCACATGAAGCAAACGATAAAACTACCAGCCAATGAACTTCAAGGGTTGGTGGCAGCCACCAGAAGCTAAAAGGGGAGAACTGACTTTTTTAGAGCCTCTGAGAGAGACTTAACTGTGCCTACCACTGAATTTTTTACTTCTGCCTCCATGACTGAGATAGTAAGTTTACAGGGTTTTAAGCTCAGAATTTTAACAGGTCCTCAGGGAGCATGCACTGAGTTTATTCTTATAAGTAGATGATTCAATGAGTTTATGTCTTGGATCTCAGTTTTTAAACAAGAAAGAATTAAAACTCATGTTTGAAATTCTGAGACCAATGATATGAGATCCACTGGTGTAGAGAAACTTACACAGAGGTTTACTAATGTGTGTAAAAGTTCTGAAAGCTAACACTTATAATATCCAAGTGGGAATACCCAGATGTGAGTACTTGTCAGTAAAAATCAAAAATGACAGTGGACAGATTCTGACTACACAGGACAGTATGGGATAATGTTGAAAACAGAAAAGAAGCCCAACAAAAAAGGATCATATTAAATACAGAGAACCAAACATAATAGGTAGTGAAGACCACACATACACACACACACACACACATGCACCTTGGTTTGGGACTTTTGGCCTCATGACTATTGTCAATACAGTTCTGTTTTAAACCATTGAGGTAGAGGTTGTTCTGATGGTCCTCGGGACTTTTCACAGGGCATCCTGCCTTGGCAAAGGTATATACTGCATTAACCACACTACCCTCACTTTTTTTTTTTTTTTAAGGTGGTTATCAGTCTAAAGTGTTTGTCTACTTTGTTTAAACTTACCATTCGAGGAAGAGTTCTGTTGTGGCTTGTTGGTTGTAGTTAGTTAACAACAGTATCTATTGCTGGAGTCCTGTTCCCATGTGAAAAGTTTCTCCCCTTTCAACCCCTTTCTTCAATGTTCTCCTGGAGGAAGGCCAAGGAAGGGAGTGTGAGTGTCACACTGTGTTGGCCTTTTGTGACTGGTTTTCCCCAGCACTTTGAAGTTGTGAATCCATTGTGTTTTTTTAGCCTCCAATGTTGACATCTGCCATTTTTTTGTTTCATTGGGGGTGATGGTTTTTCTCATTTCATTTTAAGCTTTCCCTATCTTGGGCATTTTGCAATTGTGATATGACCAGAGTTTTGTTTATTTTTCCTGCTTGCCAACTCTGGGCTTTTTCTTTGGTTTTAGATATCAGCACTCATATCTGTGTATTGATTCTTTCTTGTTCTTTTTATTCTATGTCTGAAGCTCCTACTAGACATATTGCTAGACTTCTAAGTTTTAGCTTTTCTTATATGTTTTTTTTTTTTTTTTTTTTACTCCATAACTTTCCTTATTCTCTATCAACTGACCTGGTACCACTAGCTGAGCCCCAACGACCAGAATCAGATTTTCAAAAAGTTTCCATCTTGGACATCCTGTATCAAGAGAATTTTGGATTCTGTCAAAGTGCAGGTGCATAGTTCCAGTTTGTCCTGGGGAAATTGTGGATTTTGACACAGCCCTGAGTGATGGGTAGACAGCTTCGGTTCCTGCTGTTTTACTAGAAAGCTGAGGTTTTCTTTACTGTGTCTCTCCTGACATGGTGTGTGGATTTCAGCTCCAGCTTCTTGTCAGATTCACAAAGATTCCTCTTGTAAAGCCTAAGCCAGCAGATCTACCAGCATTTGCTTTTCCTATGGTCCTGTTAGTGAGGCTGCTATTGTATGTATTTAGGTTTCTGGTTTTGATTTTTTTATTTTTATAACTTAAGGCCTCTTGCTTTAAGATTAGTTACATGATTAAATTTATTTATTTATTCAGGTTCTCTATACCTGCTTATCTGTGATTCTCATTTTCATCTGTCTTGGGTTACTACTGTGGAAGGCAGTAAGACATTTCCTGTCAAACCAAATCAGAGCTGATTCAAGGTCATTCTTATACTTACCTTAGTATTCTCACTAGAATTCAGTTTTATTTTGTGAACATGAAAGTGTAAAATTAAGTTGTGTTGAGAATCATGCATGACCTTGACTACACCCATGGCATTTGGTTCTGAATGTGATCATTATCTTTTCTTTGCCATAATAGAAAACAAAGTTGCTTGGAGCAACCCACATTGAGGCCAATATTTGGAACTGAAAACCCTTGAGTTTGAGACACAGCCTGTCTACGTTTTTGTGGTCACTGATGTAGGGCCATCTCAACTAGACCTTCCTGCAAGATCCATGTTAAGAGGGGGAGGGGGAGAATTTGCATAATGCTTTTCCTTTCATTTGCTAGGAAAACTCAGACCTATTTTCAGTACAAAGTACACTTTTTATCTTTATTCTTACTTGCTTGTGAAGATAAAAATGTTTAAGATTATATTTTCTCTACTAGTGAGTTATAAAGCAACTAAAAGAAGAGACGTATCTTAAGTATGTCGTATCATAAGCTGTCTGTTTAATACATTGATGTCCTAATACACTCCATTTAATGCATAAGCAAATATAAGTATATGTGCATATATTTTTATCCTATATACAGATAGGAGGAGTGCCTTCTGAAGGCACTATTTCACATAGATGTAATGGTAAAGCATACTGTTGGGTTGCGCTAACAGCATTACAAATAGTGCATTTGCTGGGGTTCTTGTTTAGGAGGTTATTAATTCATAATAGCAAGGCTGCTTTTAGTCATAGAAAATACAAGTCATTGAATGTCAAGTATCTAGAAGATTAAGATTCATCAGATGGGAACACGCTTTAAATAATTGTGACCACATTTGTTTTGCTTGTTAGTTGCCTAGTAACACATAGGGCAGGGCATGACAGAGTTGCTGCCATGGAGAAGGTGTGTTCAATTACTCTTATCAGATAGCTGAAAAATAGTTTAGTTCTGGTTGGTAAGAAACTCACCTGCTCAAAAATAGCTCACAGCTCATAGGTTCATTTTTACTACATTGAATTCTTTCAGCCTATCTTCAAAAATATACAACAGAGCATTAAAGGATTCAGTGTTAATTCTGTCACATTCTTGGATAACTACTAGAGAATATCTTTTATAGAAGCTTAAACTTCTGTGTATCTTTAACTATCTGTTGAGTTAGAGTCAACACACTGAGTTGAAGGAAATGATGAACAGAATGAGTTGAACGTACCACAAAACTTTAAGGTAACTAATGAATAAGGTATCAGAAAGCAAATAGGACACCATTGCTTCCTTGTGTACTAGCTGTACAACCTTGGAATCTCAATGTCACATTGACAAGAATAAGGTTATGAGGTATAACATAGCGAAGCAGGGCATCTGGCACACAGTGTCTTAAGTGTGGGAAAGTAAATCATTAATGCTATATATTTTTTTTCTTTTAACCTTTAAATGGACCTTACATTTACAAGGAACTCATATTTGGAAAAACAAAATTCTTTCTGTAGTTCAGAATATCAGTGAATAGTACAGCTGGTATTTGAAGCAAGTAATTGATATGCTTCCTCTGAAAGATGAAGTGGGGAGATGGCAGGAGGAAATAACTTAGAAGAGCTTCATTCTTAATTTTGAATCATGACAATCAAGGCCATGAGATGATATCCAGATTCTGTAATATCTGAAAAATGACTTGAAATAACATAACCTGGAATGAGAAATGAGTTAAAATTTTCAAAGGCTTTCATTTGTGTTCTCTTTCATAGGTGAGAACTGATCTTTAATTTGGATCTCAGGGGAAATTGGCTACATTTTCCGTTTATGAGCAGATTCCTAATGCCCAAAGGGAATTATGTTCTGTCTTCTATTGCCTGTGGGAAGGGTGTTGCTAAGAAACAGGATTCCTGATCCATTTTGAGGAAAGCAGCTTGTCTTTTATCAGAGCACAATGAAATGCAGCAAAGGCAATGTGTTTTCAGAAACTAAGGCTGTTAGTGGTTAGATACAGTTCATGTGGGCCTGTGTGTTGGCTCCTGAAGTGTGTACAGCCTGCGGACCATTCTTTAGTGGTTTGCATATTCAGGACAAAGAGCTACAGAGTTTGAAGGCTGGGAGGGGAAGCACAAGTTGTGTTTCCATATGAGCACCATGAGCACCGGGCGAAAGCCATAGCTTAAGGACTGTTCCCCATAACCTGGGAAGTAGGTGTCATTTGCCCTTTCAGGTGGAGTGAGTTCATCAGGAGCTTAACCAAATTTACAAGGTTAGAAGTGCCAGTCCAATTAATGTTGAGTCTGTATTTTCTGAGTCCAAATCCAGAGTATTTAACATTTCACTTCCCAGCCCACCACTGCCAAGAGATGAGACAGATCCCACACCATTCAGACACAGGCCTAGAGAGCCTCTATTTAAGGCTCTTTATTTTCTGAAGAGGAGTTTCTTCATTTTCTTTTTCTCTTAGACTTAAAGGTCCTGTATCCTCAACTGAATCTTGGCAAAGGTCTATCAGACGCTGAAAGCAGGGGTGAGGTTGCAGTCTGGTACCCTGGTGGGGCTGCCTACACAAAGCTGGGCTCCAGAGTTCTGCCTGGCTACTGTTCTGTTTTCTTGCTTCCTGCCTTTTATGCTCACCTTTCCAATACTATTATCCGCTTTCTCCATTAGAGCTGGCTTCATAAGAAGCTAGTGGGAATCAATTCTATTCAGAAGCAGTAAGATTCATTCTTTTAACAGGATTAATTGAGAAGGTATTATGGGATAGGCAGCATTGCAGGAAATGAAGACTCAACAGCAGCTAAGACAAATCCCTGTTCTGTTAGAGCTTGTTCTGTGGAAGACAGACACAAGACACTTTTTTAGCTTAGTGTTCCGAAGCTGGTTTCACATAGTGGAGAGGGATGGAGGCATGGGTTTGTAGAAAGGGTGATGAATCACCGAAGACCTGCCACTTAAAACTGAGCCCTGAAGAGTGTAGGAAGAAGCAAGCTATGCAGCCTTGTGTAGGCTGGGAGTGGTCTGCAGAAGCAATAGAAAGGCCCTGAGGTAGGTTCCAGTCTGCTGATTCAGGAATGGGAAGAACATAGCTCAAGAGGGGGAAAGGCTGGTGAGCATTAACAGGCCTTGCTGGCCATGTAGAAGAGTGACCCACAAGTGGCATGCCCTGTTATTGAGAGATAAGTCTGCAGGCTTAAGAATACATTGCTGTGAGTGGAAGCTGGCAAACCCCAGGAGAGGCTCTTAAGCAGAAGCTGAAGGAGATGGGGCTTGAGATGTTGGGAAGAATGTAGGTAAGCACCAGGGTATCAGCTGGTGCTCAGCAGGACTTCCTAAAAGCTGCCTGCTGGATTGTGTGAAAGGGAGGAGAGGAGGAGTCAGATGCTAGACAGATATCACTTTCTGTTTTTAAGACTTAGTTTTATTTTAAGTATATGTAAGCATACACACATATATATACCTCCATACACATAAAATAAATATTATGCATCTGTGCACCATTTGCCAGAGGAGGCCAGAGAGAGCATTGAATCCTTTAGGACTGGAGTTGCAGACAGTTGTTAGCTGCCATGTAGGAACTGAACCCGAGTCCTCTGCAAAAGCAGCAAGAGCTCTAACTATTGAACCATCTCTTTAGCCCCAGATGTCATTTTATTAATATTATAAAATGTGCGTCTCTGGGGGCTGGAGAGATGGCTTAGAGGTTAAGAGCACTGACTGTTCTTCCAGAGGACCTGAGTTCAATTCCCAGCAGCCACATGGTGGCTCACAACCATCTATAATGACATCTGGTACCCTCTTTGTATACTGTATGCATAATAAATAAATCTTAAAAAAAATGTACTTCTCTGAAACACAGCAGCAGTGCCTGATAGTGCATAACCCCACTAGGATTGGTAAAAGTTGAAAAATTAAAATTCTTTATTTAAATTATTTTAATTTTGTCTCATAAAAGCAAATATTATGAATCATAAAAGACAAGAACTTAAATAAATGAGCTCTGTGTGTTTGTTCACATGGAGCACAGAAGTCATCCACTCCCGGGGTGAACATTTAGGCACCTATGGGTGGACTGTGTTTCTGCTGACATGACAGCAGGGCTCCTGAGGCAGCTGATAGCAGTGTCTGCTCTCTCCAAAGGTACAGAGGCAAAGTGTTAATGTAAACTTTTTATATGGGATGATGAGAGTAAAATAACCATAGGGCATGCGCACTGAAGCTGCTGTGAGGGAAGCCAGGAGAGAACTTACCACGTGAATCCACTACTCTCGGCTGCCTGCCTCCGTAGTAAGAGAGCTAGTTCTGTGTGAGTTACATGGTTATGTACTATCAGTGTTATGAAATTAACATAGAAGATACATAGTGATGATGGAAACCACCCTCATAACAAGTCCCCAGATAAGGAAGATGGGTACCTATCCCCCACGCCAGCCACCACCCAGGATCATCTGTGTTCATCCTGATTCTTTCTGGGAGACAGTGGCTACAGCTGTAGTTGGATTGTCTTGCCTGCACTGACTGAGGTAAAGCAGTTAAATGTACAGTCCTTGGGATTCCAATCTGAATTTAACTATTTAAATATGTACCTCAGAACCGGCAAGGACAATTTTAGGTGACTATGATCAGTTCCCCTGCGTCAGCTGTCAGAACTCCCTGGTCATGTGTCGTTCCCCCACCCCCACCCCTCTTTAGCCATTTTTCAGCAAGTTGTTAGTGACTGTACTCTCCTAACGGCCATTGCTTCCCTTTGTCTGGTCAATTAGCAGGGGTTTGTTCTTACTCCTTACGAACAGAGAACACTAGCTGAAGCAGATTATCTCTTTCATTAAAATTCTACTCTTAACAAAACCTATGTCTAAGCAGAAGGATGTGATAACAGACCTCTGTGCTCTGAGTACCTAATTCTAGCCATGACTTCAGGGTGATTGTGCTAAGCATCTGTGTATTTAGAAGTGGGTTGCACATCAGTTCTCATGACTTTCATAGAGAGGCTTTCTGTGATGTAGCTGCTCATTTAAAGCAAATGTTCCCATGCTCCAAGCTGCCTTTATATACCGGTTTAAAGCAACAGCTTTATGTCCTATCCAGTTTTTGAAGGTCAAAATGCACTGTCCTTTTTAGTTTTGATTTCACTTGTGAATCATTGTCATTCTGTTCTGTAAGTCTCTTTTTAAAAGAGAATTTGTGGGAGCTGGAGAGATGGCTCAGTGGTTAAGAGCACCGTCTGCTCTTCCAGAGGACCCAGGTTCGATTCCCAGCACCCACATGGCAGCTAACAACTGTCTGTAGTTCCAGTTCCAGGCAAACACCATGGCAAATAAATAAAGTTTAAAAAGAGAATTTGTAATACCCTAGATTGGAGTTACAAGCACATAGAGAGGAACAGACCTTGTAGAAATGGTGTTTAGAAAGGCCTAAATAGGGTCCAGCGTGTGTGTGTGTGTGTGTGTGTGTGTGTGTGTGTGTGTGTGTGTGTGTGTGTGTTGGGCGTCTGTTCTGAAAGGTGGGAGAAAGGAAAGGTGTTCAGTTCCTCTTTTGTCTGGTTTTCAAAGGTGTCCCTCTGCAAGATAAGCTTGTCACTCCCATGATGCTGCCTTGGTTGAAATGAAGGATCTACATACAATTTAAAGAAGACAGTCACAAGAAGTAGAAAATAATGCCAACAAAATGGAAGAACAACTTACTTTGTAAATGACATGAAAGACAGGAGGAGTAGGAAGATAATGTACTTATGCAACCTAGTTCAGGGAGAAGGGAGCTGGGAGGTAGTGTGTACCTAACACACCCTAAGCAAGGGACTAGTAAGGTGTGAGCAGTGTCTATATAAACAGTAAGGTGTTGGGTGCATTTGCTGAGACAGCATTGAGTCCTGGTGATTGAAGACGCTCTTTGAGAAATATACTAGTCAACCTCTTGAACCTCACCTGCTTGTCTCAAACTTTTTGAAAATGACAGCCAGAAGGACCCAGGCCACCATGACCAACCCCTTTCCCAAGCATTTCCACTCCTTACTCTGAAGAACTGATTGTGGTGGCTGGTGATCTAGTCCATATTTCCCCTTGGTCTGGCAGCTTTCAAAATAGGCACATTCTCCATCCGTGTGCCTTCATGCAGTGTGCACCTCTAATTTAGGTCTAGACCCCGTAGTCACTCGGAGGCCTCTCTCTGTCCTTGCTATCTGGATTAATCAGGGATGAGGCAGCGGCTTCCTTTGGCACTGACTGGAGGCCTCATCTCTGCAGGCGGGCCCAAAGTCAAGACCCAGAAAATTAGTGCTAGGATTTCATCAGGAGGGAATTTGGTTCAAGTCAGCTATAAGCATCATGAAGAAATCAAAGTACCATTTGAGGATAGAAGGGAAGGAGGTTGTAGTGGAGAGCAGTTCTGGGGAACACCTATGGCCTCTGGGCACCAGTATTTGGGGTGTGGCCAGAGGGCTGGTTTAAGATCTGGGTACACTTACAAAGTGCCCTCCCTCTTGCACTCTTGGATGGTAAGAAGACCAGGTCAGACAACTACATGAGTGGCACGGATCGGTTCACAGCCTTCCAGCCACTCTGTGATTGAGTTTTGTCTTCCTCTATATAAGTAAATTGTTCCCCAATTGAACCCTTTTAATAAATAATCCTTCTCTCAGTTATCAGTTATTGTCGTACATTAGGAGTTAAACAAATAGACTTTGTAGTTAAGGGACCCTCTCAGAGGAGGTGACATTGAAACTGAGACATGGCCTTGGTTGGATTTAAGGCCCATTCCATCAGAGAACACATAGCTGACACTGGTGAGGTGCCTAGAGATGGCACCAGGTAAGTCATAGGTCCTAGGGGAAACCTGTTATTATTTAGGAAATAGCCATAAATGACCCCTAATGACGTATCGCTATATCCATAGATGAGCATATCACTCAACCCTCATCAGAGAAGCTTCTTGTAGTCGATGGTAATTAACACAGAGACTCACAAAAGGACAAAGTGGCGATGGTGAGACACTGGAGCACTCAGCTCGTCAAACCCCTCCTGTCAAGGCTCTGGGATCTATACAAAAGAGAAGGCAGAAAGATTCTAAAAGCCAGAGATGGTAGGTAGATGACTCTGGGGAAACAGAGTCTTTCACAAAATGCCAGAACGGAAGAAGGAAGGTGAACTTAAGCCCCTCCTAGCTGAGGAGCTGTGGGCATTTGATGGCTGTGTGGAAAGGGAAAGTGGATTTTCTCTAATGGAGCCACATTCCAGGGCACCTCCATGGCCAGGAGTAGTTGCTAACACAAACCAGACTCTGTGTTTTGTTTGTGCACTTTCTGCTTGGCATATGTCTTAGGATTTTTGTTGTTTAATTTTCTTTTCTTTTCGAGAGAATGAAAACAAATTGGGTGAGTAGGGATTTGGGAAGGAGGGAGGAGCCAGAGGAGAGAAAAGAGTATGACTAAAATAATATTGTATGGAAAACTTGTTTTAATTAAAGATTCATTTATTTATCTATTTTTTTAAGAAACTGAGTCGTGAATGCTGTGTAAGAGATTTGAGGACAGAATGGTTCCTGTGGAGGGTACAGCACAGGCAAAGGCCTTGAGGCTTGGCTTGGCTTCCTAGAAACAGTAGGCAGAGCAGAATGGGCAGAGAGAGGCAGGGGTCCATGAGTAACACTAGGGCCCTGGAAGGAGTGTGTCCTGAACTAGACGTGTAACCTCTGTGCTGAGCATAGAAATGGCTGTTCAGGTACTACTGTCTTTTTTCTACAGACACCTTTAACTAAGCTTAACACCTTCAAGGGACCGCTCACAACTCTTGGTATGATTTTAACTCTCTCTTATATGCATGTGAACTGACTGGTACCATTGTAGCTAGAAACCTGGAACCAGGAAGGCTGATGAGACCACAGGCTATGTCTATTGCTCATTCTCTGCTGAGATACTTCAGTTCTAGGGAACTCACTGTTTTATACAATTTAAAAAATTAAGTTACCCTGACATTTAGGAAGTGGAGACTAGGGGTTTCAAGGCCACCCTCCCTACATAGTGCAATTCAAGGACAGCCTAGGCTATCTGAGACTCACACAGAGAGAGACTGGCACACAAAGGGAGATAATCCCTCATCATCGTTTCTAATGTAAAGTAAAAGTGAGTCTGACTGGTGATTTATCTCAGTGATAGAGTGCTTGCCTACCATGTTCAGGGCTCTAGTACCATATATCAAGTAATAAATAAATGACTAAAATATAAAAACAGTGAGTCTCATTAACATGGATTCTAGATTCTAAAGCACTGCACAGTTTGGGGCAGCTTTATCAGCCCTATGCCTAAAGGATGCAGATATTTCCCTTGGCGTCTGGGTCAAGATGGATTAAATGTTCTAAGAAACCACTTAGATAAGGAAGCATTGCTCCATGATCTCCCAGGTTGTTTCCAAAGGATACTAGAAGTCTTTGAACTGCTTCTGCCAGAGCCCTGAAGATTGCCAGCCTGTGCATGTCTGAACTCAGCTTCTGAGGCATTCCTCTCCTGGCCTCCATTTAGGTCAGTCGACATAAATAGATATGAGGAGAAAGGTCTGTGGTCCAATTCCAAATACCTGTGCAAATACCCGCTTCATTCTGCCCTGGAATACCTAATTTGGAATGACCACACACATTGGATCTCGTTCCATCCCTTAGACACATCCCTTTTTACCCCCTAACTACTGAACTGAGCTTTGTCCTATTACTAACATTTTTATGAAATTGAGATTAAGTTGCAACTAGATGTTGATGAACAATACTGCTTAATATTTCTGAATGAAACTGACATCTTGGAGGTTACCACAGATAATGTCTTTAATGTAGATAAAGAGGTCTCAGAACACTGAGGATGAGGCTCTAAAAGTCTTTAATTGGTGACTGGGACTGGTGGCTTAATCCCGGTACTTGGGAGACAGAGGGTGGTAGATCTCTTGAGTTTGAGGCTAGCCTGAGCTACATAATGAGTTCTAGGTCAGTCTGGGCTACATGGGGGGGGGGGTGTATTCTGTCTTTAAAACAAAACAAAATTAAAATTTTGATTGGAAATTGACCATGAGTATCTGGAAAGAATAAAAATGTTCATGCACTGAAATCTGTTTTGTGTAGGTGTGTAGGGCTTGCTCCGACCTCTTGAGGGCTTTGGTGTTTAATTTTATAAGTGAAACACTTGACAGGAGTTTCAGAGGGCCTGAGTGTACCCCTTAAAACACCTCTAGTTATCCTGGGGTCTTTTGTCTTATCTTGCTACTATAGACTGAACATTTGTGTGTTTTTACTCCTAAAATTCATAATTTGAAGCCTACTCTTAGTGGGATGATTATAGGTGAAGGCTTTGAGAAGTGATGAAGTGATGAGGGTAGCCCATCATGAATGGCGTTAGTTCCCTTAGGAAACAGAACAGAGCACTCCCCAGACCCACTTATGAGGACACAGTAGTCAGTCTATGAACTAAGTCATGGGTCCTCAGGGCTCACCATTCTATCGGTGCCTCTACCTCCAGACTCCAGAAGCCATGAGAAATTATTTTGGTTGTTCAGGCTATCTGATCTATGGCATTTTTATTAGCAGTGTTATTAGACAATGCACTAAGACATTTGATGTTGCAAATGCTTGAACATAACATCTTTTGTTCTGTTTTATTAGAAAATGTAATGGTCATGACTTTTTAACGTATTTTTAGTCAGAGAACTGGTTACATAAACATACACAGATGATATTTTTGGTCATTTGGATTTTATTAGGAAGCTGAGGATACAGCGGAACTGAGATTTTCGGCAGACATTAGCCACTGCATACCTGTGTGCTCTTCTCTGTAATGCACTGCACTCATCAGCTTTCATCAGTTCCCCCTTTTCCTTACAGAGAACCAAACCTCACATATACACAGCAGCCAAACTTCTTTCTTCAGAGAATAAACACCCCCTCCTTATATGTTTCCCAGAATCCTTGAGCTTTTGGACTCTTGTAGCATCATTTGTTACTAAATAGTGTTCATATTGTCCACTCAGTGGCCATCATGAAAAAGAAATAATATATCAAATAGACTCATATGTTTTAAAAACTATCCTGTACTGAATAAACTATAAATATACAACAAAGGGGTAATAATGAATTTTACCTACATATAGATTTATTGTTTGGAAGTAAGTTTTTCCCCTCTTAAAGGTTATTGTCATGGACATAGTAGACTCTGTGTGTGTGTGTGTGTGTGTGTGTGTGTGTGTGTGTGTAGAATGAGTGCCATTTCAATTTCATTAAGCAGTTGTGGCTACTGATGAAATTCTGGTGTGTTTCCTCACTCTGATGGTGGAAACTTCAGTCAGCCACTCTCAGGAGAAGGCAGACATTCTGGTAAAATTGTGTTTACAACTTTTATCTCACAGAAATGATACTCAACTAATAAGTGAATGTGGTTTTATTTAAAGACAATCTTTGAATTCTGGAGCAAGTGGCTACATTGGCATTTCTCAGATTTTCAAGGACCATGTGTCATCCTCAGCTCTTAAAAGTAACCTTGACCTTATTGAACTTTGGGGTGTAAGGATGTGTCTGAAAGTGGACAAAATAATGACTTCTCAGTTATTTGAATGATGGGCCTTTTACTTGCTTGTTTCTGACCACATGCCTCGAGCAGAAAGGTTTTCTGAACTGCAAAATTATTGTAGTTTTTCCTACTTCTCTGCTTTCTCTAATGGGCCGCAAATTTCCTGAGACCATCTACTGTGACACCTTATTCCTCTGAAAAAAAAAAAGGCAGTTAGGATGAAAAGCCTGTGACTGAAGTTCAAGGGGCCTCAGTCCTTCCTGGATGATGAGGCATGTGTGTTTCTAAGCACAGGCTCCAATGTCCAAGGCTGACTGGAGAGCTATGCACTCACTTTTCCACAGATCTGCAGGCAGGTTCTGCACCAGGTCTCAGCTACACAGACTGAACTGTGCAGGAGGAATGGATTTGAATTCAGAGAAGTACTGGCTACCAGTGGAGGTGAGGCAGCATCAGGATTTTTACAGCACCATAACATAAAAATAAGCTTAAGGGATGGATCAACATGATGTCCATTAATGTCACAAGAGATCCTTTTTTTAACTAGCTGGGAGCAGCACATGATTTTATGTATTTTATTTGCTTTGTGTAAGTCACTATGTTGGGGATGAAGAAATAGTTTGATTAGGATGGAAAATTATTTTAGAACTTAATGACTTCTGAATCATCAGAGAGGAATCTGGGCATGGTCCTATTCTCATATGGCCTTACTGTGAATAATTTTGTTTATTTTTATTTTAGCCCTCATTTAAACATAAGGCATGTTTTCCTCTACTCTTATTTTAGAAAGCCCATAACACAAAATAAACCATCTTGAAGACTTGTCATCTACTCCAGTTTACATCTTGGGGTGGGAGGAGACACAGAAGCAAAAATATTCTGTCTGAACTTTAGCACCAATATAACTTTGTGGCTTTTCAGGAAAAGAAAAAAAGAAACTGTGCCTGAATCACTATAAATACCAAAATGCTGCAACATTTGAAACAGATTTTGGAAAGTGGACTCCAGATCCGTTTTCAGACAGTAGAGGTGCCTGATGTTTTACTTGTTTTTAGGCAGTAAACTCCATGTTGAAAAAGATGGCAGAATTCTCACGGTCCCTGGGGAGCAAAGTTAATTCCTGGTCTGTGGGAGCATGTTTGTATTGCAATGCTTAATTTACTCATAAATAAATTATTCTCCTCCAAGGGCCATATAAATATAGTTTTAATTGCATGCCAACTGTTAGACCCAAAATTAGACAGCTCTGGTCCTCCTCTGCCAAGGGGAGGAGGTGTTCTGGAATATTCAAGTAGAGATTTTTGTGGCTTCGGGGACACTTTGGGGGAGAGCAGAGACTTGTAGGTGAGTTTGTGGAAACCTGGTTTCTGGGTCAGACAGAATCCATGTTCAGCTGTTTCCCAACAAGCTCAGTGGTGATGCCAGCCTTTTTATCTTCGTTCTCCCTTTGAACCCCCATAGTCCATTTGCACAAATGAAGCCACAGAGTGAGTCAGAGAATGCCCTTCTGGCTTCTTCCTGCATTCAGTCTTCCTTAATTAGCAGGAACAGGCCTCGCTGCTTAGAAAAGATGTTTGTGCCCTGATGACGAAGTGCCTGGAAATAGTTGCCCTCTAAAGGAAAATGTAGGGCAATCTTACAAATTAGCTCGAACACCAGGGTATATAGGCCATGTGAGGAATTAGGTTGACCCCAATAGAAGTGAGGCTAGGAGCCAGTCGGGGAGTTGAACACCCTCCCTCCCAGCCATCATCAGCACTTCTCTACCATCTCATCCCATCAGACTGACTCTCTCTCTCTCTCTCTCTCTCTCTCTCTCTCTCTCCCCCTCCCCCCCCCCCCCCCCCCCCCCCCCCCCCCCCCCCCCCCCCCCCCCCCCCCCCCCCCCCCCGCAGGAGCTTCCTCTTTTCATACTGCAAAGACAG
This sequence comes from Sigmodon hispidus, assembly GCA_004025045.1. Classification (NCBI taxonomy): domain Eukaryota; kingdom Metazoa; phylum Chordata; class Mammalia; order Rodentia; family Cricetidae; genus Sigmodon; species Sigmodon hispidus. The sequence continues at coordinate 103,753 of PVIH01002739.1, read as the reverse complement.
GAGTAAAGTCATGTGCCTCACTGAGTTGCTGTTCTTGCTAAATTAGCTGCTCTTTAGAAAGTGGGGTAGCAAACATGATTGCTTCTCCTTCACAAGTTCCCAGCAAGTAAAGCCCACACTTCCTCCAGCTCTGCTCTCCCCTGACGAAAGCTAATATACCAGGGTAGGTTTCTAGTGAGGAAAGGGGTTAACACTGAACTCAAAATTCAGTGCCTTTTCTTAACATGGCAAGTGCTAGAAAACACAGCAAATAACTGGGGTCTTGGGTATTAAGTGTGGTGATGGACATCAGGCATTCATGTCTGTTAGCACCATGACTTCCTGGAGGCCTTCTTTATATCCTTGAGCTAAGCACCAAGTGTCTTTTAAATCCTCATTTCATATTTTAAACAATTTAAGAAGCCAGTCTTTTAAAAGGATTATTCAAGCAGTCTTGAAAGATGTTTATGTTTTCTTGAAACATAGGTACTACTTACTCTTCCTGCTTACCAGCTAAAAATGTTGGTACATGGAGCTAGGGATGTCGCTCAGTGGTAGAGCATGTACTTACCATGTACAAGGCTCTGGGTTTAATCCCTAGCACCAAAAGAGACAAGGAAAGCATGTGCCTAGACAAGTCTAGAATGTTGACAGTTACCGGAAATTCTTAATTTTGACTTTATAATAATATTAAATTAATGGAATAATAATTTGAATTTTCCTTTGGGAATACATAAGATATGGTCCTTGTTCACATTTACTGTGCTTTAAATATTCTTTTTTTCCTGGCAGATCTGTTCTTCCATGTTTCGGGGCATATATAAGAAATTTTCAAAAAATTGATTAGAGCTCTTTCTTATGTTTTGCCCAGTGCCACTGTATGAAAAAGTGTAGCACCATTTACCTCTTGACCACTTTAAATCTCGTAACTCCATGGTCAGCTATACCTCAGAATCAGAAAGTGGTGTTCTTGGTTCTGCACGGGAGTTATGGACTAGAAGCCTGAGAAGCAAAGCAAATTCTTGAGCTGATTCCAGACTAATTATTGATTTTCCAGTGATTTATTTAAAACAATTTTATCTGCTCAAAACTGTGCTCCTGGGAGTGGATTGCACAGGTTTTAGTTCCCACAGTACTCAGTGATGGTGTTAGCCAGGCAGTGCTGCAGTGGTGTGATTAGCCATGCAGTGCTGCAGTGGTGGTGGGGTTAGCCATGCAGTGCTGCAGTGGTGGGGTGAGCCATGCAGTGCTGTGGTGGTGGGTTTGAAGCTATAGGTTTATCAACTATATATATATATATATTTATATTTTCTCTCTTTGGGTAGAAAACACATGCACATGTGCTCTTTTGTAGCTTCCTGAGACACCTGACTTGTTTTCCTCATGCTCTCACCCACGCTCTTTCAGGAGGAACTGCAGGAAGGAAAGTTGTTAAAAAGTGTCCCCTCGTTATCAGAGTGCCCAACTAGCAGGCCCCGCCCTTCTTTGATCTGTTTGTCCACGTGTCCTTTCCCTGAACTTGAAACGCATTCGTGTGTGGATGCATATGTAATTCCTCTTGGACACGTGGTTCATCACAACGTTCATCCACTTGCTTATCCCATTTAACAGTGTAATCTTGGTTATTACTTTACGTCAGTGCATCAAGTGGCTTCTTCTAAAGGGTAGTTTTCTTCCTCTGCTTGTTGCACATGAATGTGAGTTTTCACCCCGTATGTTTCATTATTGTATATTAATTATGCATACTGAGGGAAATTATTTTCATACATGTAAATACTGCATATTGATCATATTCACACCTCCCGTACCCGCTCTTGACAGGCTCACTCCTCATTCGGACCCCTTTCATTTTCATGTTTCTTTTTGGGGGGGGGCACAAAATTTTATAAGGGTATCTTAGAGGATCAGGAAGCTACAAAAGAGCTACATGTACAAGATGGAGGCTTGATTATTAGCCCTACCAGTGGCTATAATACTGAAGAAATTATCTCTCCCTTGTCAACCACTATCAGTGTATCAATCCTCAGAGAGATATAAGATATAGATAGACAGATGATCTACATAGCTTTATATAGATATAAATAGATTTTTTTTTCTTTTTTTAGTGTTTGACTCTTAAAACAAACCCAGAATTCTTAAGATCACTGACTTTTCACTGAATTAAGGACTGAATGATTTCTGCTCACCAACAACCAAAACTTCATAGTTTCAAGTTCCCAGGCCCTGGTGAGGCTATATTTGGAAATGGGACCAATATAGAAGGAAGTAGTATAAAAGGAGGTCATAGGTTGGGGCCTAGATCCATTTGGGTTAGTGCTCTTTAGACAGTGAAGAGATCCCTTAGTCACTAAACCTAAGCATCGAGTGAAGACCAAGCCAGGAAGAAAGCACTCGTCAGAAACCAAATCAGCTTGTTGACTGAAAAATCATGTTGACTTTTACATTATTATTATTATTGTTGTTGCTGTTGTTGTTTTGCCTCCAGAACTGTGAGAAAGAAAGGGAATCTCTGTTGTTTACACCACCTAGTCTCTGGGATCCTGTTGCAGCAACCAATCAGACTAAGACAGGATAAATTCTACAGTGTTGGAAATTCCTTCTCTGTTGCTTCTCTTCCTGTTTCCGGTCTCGACACATTCAAAACAAAAAGAAAACAGAAGAAGAGGAGAAGAGGAAAGAAAGGAGAAACAGATGCTGTCTAGAGATTTGTTTTTGTTTGAGCATGTTTGACAGAAACTGTTTCCAGGCTTAGCATAAATAAACAACAAATTAAGGGTCAGACAATTTTAACAGAATTGCTTTAGAGTTAGGAAGCTGTTTTAATGGCCCTGACTCCCCTTACAGTTTGTATGTGTGTGTGTGTGTGTGTGTGTGTGTGGTTGTTTGTTTTTGTTTTTACTGTTTCATGGAAAGCAAAGGCAAGGATAGGTCCTTTCCTTTTGGGAACAGCGTCTGGGAAGGCAAATGACCTGGGCTTGGCCATTGGGTTGTATCACCCAGACATGGCCTCCTCCTGCAGGTGATGTTCCTGTATGTGGTAGGATTGCCCGATGGAGCTGGATAGGACCTTTCTGTAAGCAGTGTCTATCCTAGATCCGGTCAAGAGGGGTCTTTGGGCTTTATCGGGTCTCACATTGATCTGTAACTTCAGATCACAAGACACTTCATCTTTGTACACCCAGAACACATGACCACCCTTCCAGATGATACTCTGGGTACCAGGATCCTGGGGTTTCCTGCCATGTGGCTCTGGCCTTATGAGAGTGATCAAACCATCGCTGTTTACTTTTGGAGTCCTGGGCTGGAGAGATGGCTCATCGGTTGAGAGCGCTGACTGTTCTTCTGGAGGACCTGAGTTCGATTCCCAGCATCCGCATGGCAGCTCACAATGTCTGTAATTCCAAGACCTGACATCCTTACACAGTTATACATGTAGGAAAAACACCAATTCACATAAAATAAAAAATAAATGTTTATTAAAAAAATAAAAATCTAGGCTGTGAACATCTGTTTTAGAGGCAGCCTGGTGGATAGAGTGAACCATTGGGAGGAATCTCAGCAGTGTTCAAAGGCTCCTTGTAGTTTGAAACAGGGTTGGAGCAGGGCTGAGATGAGGAAATGTCGATAGCTCAGTATTCTGCTTTATCAAACATTGTCTCTAATCAGCACTTTTCAATAGTCTATAATTTAGTTTTGCTGGTTCAGTCTCACTCCCCATGAGCTGTGTAAAAATTCAAAAAGAAAAACACCTGCATGTTTGCCATGACTTTATGACAGAAATTTGAAGCACTCAAGAGATTATTAATAGTGGCACATGAAGATTTCTGAGAAAATCTGGGATCATAGAAATTAAGGTAAGGAGTGACAGACAGGAAAAGTTCCTGTCAAAACAAAACCAACCAAACAACCAACCAAACACACAAAAAGTTTGGGCAGTGAGAGAGCTGTCATATTCTGGACCATAGGGGATAGTAGATGTAACAACATCTTGGCAACACAGGTTGGTTTGGTCTTCAGAACCTTGTGTTTGGAGTCTCTCATCCCTGGAGGGGACGGTGGGGACATTGATGGCATGGAAAGGAAATGTGGCTCCCAAGGGCTGGACCATGACTTGTCCCCAGGCTTTTGCTGCTGCTCCGGTGACCTTTAGCAGTGAGTAGGAAGCGGAAGGGGAGCTACTGCATCTGTATGATGAAAACAGGAAGCTATCGGCAGTCACTGACCTTGACTCACACTTTACCCACAGGCTCGCAATTAGTTTGTTTGTTCTTCGTGACTTAATGGGCTATTGCTCCATTTTACAGATAAGAAAACTGAGGGGCAAGGTGGTTTATTAACTTCCTCAAGATGATGCAACTCCTGTTTGAGATCAGGTATCCTTTTTGTTTCTATAGCAGTCCTCATGTCTTCCCTTACTCTGTCAGAACAAGATCTCACATGATGAGAAAGAAAGGCTCTGCTGAGGCAGCACCCCCAGATCTGTGTTTGTCTTTACAGCATAGATGGGAAGTGCCACCTAAATGGCTTCTGTGCTTTTTGTGAAGCCAGGAGTGCCAGAGACGGCCGCTTATCTACTGAGCATTTACTCTTGGTGGCTTAGTTTTGTTTTCAAGCATTCTTTAGATGGCCTTCTACTGCTGTGCAAATAAAGACTGGAAGTAAATCATCTGCAGAGCTCACACAGAAAGGGGCAGAGCCACAGGTTCATTCAGTTGGATGCTTTGTGACTCTGTAGGCTCATTAAAAGTTTATGATCATATTTGTGTGTGTGTGTGTGTGTGTGTTTGTGTGTGTGTGTCTGTGTGTGTGTGTGATACATATGTCTACAGTCCACTTGTGGAATCTAGAAGACAACCCGTAGAAGTCAGTTTTCTCCTTCTGCTGTGTGGGTCCCAGGTTATCAGATCTGACAGCAAGCACCCTGACCACTGGGCTATCTCACTGCCCCATAGATTCTTAAGAACACCACTATATCGGTTACTTTTCACATGGTGGTGACAAAATACTTTCAAGAGCAACCTAAGGGAAGATGGATTTACAGTTCATCACCAAGCAGAAGGCATGACAAGGAATGTCAACTGAATGATCACACGGGCATCTGAGTCAAGAAGCAGAGAGTGGTGCATGCTGGTCCTTTTTGTCCTACCTGAGATTGAAGCATAAGTATACTAATTGGAATGATACAGAGAAGATGACCATGGTCCATGTTTTGAAAAGGGGTGATCACTTCTCTCTGTTTCTCACTGGTGGTGACGGTCAGTCGTGTAGGTTATCTGGATGTGGCCATCTTGCTTCCTGGGGGAAACAACAGCTTGCTGATCATGAAGACGGAAAAGAGGATAGATCTTTGGTAACATCTTTGGTTGTTGTTATTGCTGACTTGTTTGTTTTTGAGACAGATTCTAACTGTGTAGCTCTGGCTGGCTGGGGAACTTTTTATGTAGACCAGCTGAGTGTTGGATTCACTGAGGTCCACTTGCCTCAGACTTCCAAGTGCTGGACTTAATGGTGTGCCCCACGGTGCCCAACCAGATGACAGTTTTGAAACAACACATTACCTACTCTGAAGGCTCTTGTCTTAGAGATTCTTATCACAAGAAAAATAGCATCTCCTTCCTCTCTCAGTCATTTCTGCTTGTCCTACGTGCCACATGGACGGTGGCAGAATAACCAGTCCAATTAGTACCATCAAATCATTAATACCGGTGGCTGTTCACTCTTGCCAGCCATTGTTGAGCTTGTTTGTACATTTTCTACCTTAGTTCTCACTACAGCTTATAAGATAAGCGCTTGTTCTTTTATCATTTCTGTTTTGAACACGATGAAATTACAGCTCAATGAAGTTACCCTGTGGAAGGACTCACAATGGGAAGTCACTGAGCAGTATCTAAAGTCCCTGACACTTACTTTGGGTTTTGTTTTGCATTCTTGCAATCCAACAAATGCTTCGTTATCTTTGTTTTGTTGGTGAGGAACTTGCAGTTTTAAAGAGATTAAGTTCTGTCCAGCAATTGGTTAATGGAGGGCACAACCTGAGGCCGTTCTGGTTGCACTGAACACTGATGCTCGCATTTGCCAACAGCCTTTACTTAGCTCTTCCATTTCCACTCCTTCCCTGAGCTGTGCCCCTCCCTCAGGCTTTGTTCTCTTCTCAGTGACCACCAAGACTTATCTCTACTCACAAGGTGGTAACTTCACCGCGGTTATCACCTAGAAATAGGGAATCGTCCTGGACAATTTTATGTCAACTTGACACAAGCTGGAGTCATCAGAGATGTCGGAACCTCAAGCCTGTAGGGCATTTTCTTAGTTATTGATGGATGGGGGAGGAGCCAGTCCACTGAGGGTGGGGCCATCCCTGGGCTGGCAGTCCTGGGTTCTATAAGAAGGCAGCCTTAGGAGGCCATGAGGAGTAAACCAGTAAGCAGCACCCCTCCATGGCCTCTGCATCAGCTCCTGCCTCCTGGTTTCTGCTCTGTTTGAATTCCTGTCCTAACTTCCTTTAATGATGAATGGTGATATCTATCAGCCAAATAAACTCTTTCCTCCCAAAGTTGTTTTGGTCATGGTGTTTCACGACTACAGTAGTAGCCCTAAGACAGGTATTCTTCCTTGGCCTCTACATTTAGGAATCCTACACCTCTGATGAAAATATGTGGACCTGAAACCCATAGCAGCCACTAAATGGAAAATCTCACAGCTCCTTCTCAGCTTGTTTCAGTCTACTGTGCCAGGACACTGACCAGAATGCTTTGCTGCATAGAGCTCAAACTCTGCTCCTATGTATAAATCGGACTGGCCAGGGGAGGGAAAAGGGGAGAGACCTCTACTATATTTAAGCCAAGGCAGAATTCAATATTGACAATGTTTTGTTAGATTTTAAATTTTTATGTGTTTGAGTGTTTTGCCTGAATGTGTGTGTGTACATGCACAGTATGAGCACCTGATGCCTACAGAAGAGATCGTTGAATTTCCTGGAATTGGAGTTACAGATAGCCGAGAGTCACCATATGTATGCTGGGAATCAGATTTAGGTTGTCTGGAAAAGGGTTCTTAACTGCTGAGCCATCTTTCCAGTCCCAGAGTGTTGAAGATGTTAACACACTGTCTGCAAATCAGAACAATATGAGGAAAGACAAGCAGAATGACACATTGCTAACTTCAGTGACAGAAGGGCATCTGGAGTGGAGATCCTCAACCTTCCTGATATTGTGACCCTTTAATATAGTTCATCGTGTTGTGGTGACCACTGACCATAAAATTATTTTTCTTGCTACTTCGTAACTGTAATTTTTCCACTGTTATGTAATCACAATGTAAATATCTGTGCCTGACGATCTTTGACAGGGTCATTTGGCCCCTCAAAGGGGTCTCGACCCACAGGTTGAGAACCACTAATACAGACTTAGCCATTATTTGATGCTTGCTTGGGATGCTGCCTCCCCTCCTACCGGATGACTTCACTCTGAAGCCTTGGCTGGTCCTCTTCTACCAGGATCCCTTTTCCTTCCTTCCACACAGATCTCAGTTGCCACTATCCCTTTCTAGGTTTTTGTATTAAATCCTGCACATTCCTCAGGACTCAGTGCAAGTCTTACATACTCTTTGTAGCCTTTTGAAATGCACCTTCTTAGATAAGGCCCTTTTCTGTAAAGTTAGTTCACTGTTTAGGAGGTACAGTGACTCAGCTCCATCATGCATAATTCTGAAAGTTGCTCTCACCTCCCCCCAGCCCTTCGGGTTTATGGCCCATTGACGGGACTGGTCTCTGTAGCCACTGACTCTTGCTGTGTCCTTGCTTGTATTTTTGCTGTCATGGATACACGGGAGGATGGCACACTCATGGTATAAGATAGTTAGTTTTATCTAACCTCCATTCTTCCTTGTTTCCATGGAGACATCACCTCAAATCTTTCTTTGAGTAGCTGGAGAAGGGCTTTCTTCCCATTAAACCTGGCCGGTAATTGTATTTCATCTCTTAAGTCATGTGATTTATAGAAAGAGAACTTATTCTGAGTATACGTAAGCAAACCCCACCATGGCACTGATGGAGCCTTAAAAGAGAAGAAGGCACTGAAATGGGAAAGAAGGGAAGTAAAGTAGACTGCTGCTTTCAGAAGACATGATTGTGTCTCCAGAAAACTCTAAATACAACCACCAAAATCCAGATCTAAACAAATTCGTAACACTGGAACATACATGATCAACACAAGAGTCAGTGTGCGTTTGTGAACTGAAACTGAACGCCACAAAAGGAGCAAACAAACAAAAAAAAAGTGCTATTTTTGTACCACTGGCAAAAAGAGACAAAAAAAACAAAAACAAAAAAAAAAAAAAACAAAACAGTAAGAACAATAAAGCCCTTAGGACTGCATTTAGCCAAGGAGGTAAACAATAAAATCTGCACCATAAAACTGCAATGAAATGAAAAGAACTCAAGACAAGAATGGGATAGTACAGCATATTCATGGATTGAGACAGTTAATATTACTAAAAATGCTTACACGACTCAAAGCAATCTAGATAATTAGTGCAATCCCTACATCTCAATATTTTCTGCAGAAATAAAAAATCCCAAAATTTATATAGAACCTAAAAGACCCTGAATACCTAAGACAAACACAGGCAAAAAGGAGAGAGTAAGGTACCTCTCTGCCTAATTGTGAAGCTATAGCAATCAGAGCAGCATTGTACAGCATGAAACTACACATATAGACCAACAGGGCAGGATAGAGAGCTGGGAAATAAACGTGAATTTACCACCAGCAGATCTTTAACAAAAGTGCCAAAGCTGTCAGTGACATACAGTGAAGAAAGGCTAGTCTCCAGGGAGCTGGAGAGATGGCTTAGCAGTTAAGGACATGTGCTGTTTTTGCAGAGGAGATGAATTCAGTTGCCATCAGTCACACTGAGGTGTTCATAGTAGCCTGTAACAAACTCCAGAGGTATCAGACACCTCTGGCCTCCTCTGAAGGCATTGCACCCATGTGCACATAACCTCATACAGACACAGAATTCAAGATAACAAAGGAGAACAGGTAGTCCTGTGAATGGTATTGGGAAAGCAGCTATTCACCTGGACAAGGGTGAAACTGGGCTTCCATCTCATGTGCAGAAGTCAGCTTGAATGGGTTAAATTTGGCTCTCAAATGTGCGGCTGGAAATTATAAAATTATTAAGATACAGAGGTTAAGTCTTCTTGGCATTGATTGGCCTGCACAGTGTTTTATCAGCATGACTTAAAAGCAAGGGCAGAAAAAGTAGAAATAGACAAGCGGGACTACATTTAACTTTAAAGTCATTGCAAGCTAGGTGTAGTCGCACACACCTGTAAGGATCATGAGTTCAAGGCTAGCCTGGGTTACATAGCAATATATCTCAGCAAAATATATTTTTTTAAATCACAAAATGTATGTGATGTGGTGAGTTGATTAGTTGGTCTGATTTAATAACTTTACAATATATACACACATCAAAACATTCTATGCCTAATGCATACTTGTAAAAAATGTGCTGGTTATACTATTATAAAGCTTTAGGGGGCAAAAGGCTGGGGAGAAAATGTCTCTATATTTTCTTTAATTTTCTTGGTGGAGATAAGTCCACCAGTGTTCTGAGAACAGAGCCAACATAAAAGGAATTTTATGAGTATTTAGCAGGAGAGAAATGAATTAAGCCCTAACATCATTTGATCTGAATTATGATCCAACTATTCACCTTTGAAACTTTCATTTCCTGTAGAGAATATATTTTTTCTTTGCTTTTTCAGTAATAGTGGGAGTTCCACCAACTAGAAACCAAAGCCTTAACAAGCAAAGTTTCCCAAGCATTGCATTATTAAGCCTGTGCTATGATCTCATGCCTGTTAGGAAGAGAACACTTGCTACCCATAGCAACCAACGTTTCAGCCCCTCACTCCTCCCATGGTACAAGGGAGTGAAGAGGAGCCCAGCCTTGACACCCTAGGCTTTGGTTGGGATCCAACCATGATTTGGTTCCTTCTGTGTGGACAGAAGGGATTCAGAACTTGTGATGATGCAGAAGGCTGTTACAAGGTCACACATTTTCAGATAATAGAAGTCTATGATGAATACCTAATTTTTTGGCTATGCCATGGGCTTTGAATGGACATATGTACTCTAGACTAGAGGTGTGGGGAGCCCCAGTATTTAGGAGAGGGGAGAGCCAGGAAGAACACGTCAAGAAAATTAAGCAATTGTCAACCAGAAGTTGTAGCAATTTCAAAAAGTGGGAACAGTACTTCTGGACATTCCTCCTCCTCCTTCTCTTTTTTTGTTATTATTTCAGACCTTCCTTTTGTTTTGAAACAGGATCTCTAGTAGCCTAGGCTGGCCTCAACTTGCTATGTAGCTGAGGATGACCTTGAACTCCTAAGCCTGCCTTCAGTTCCCAAGTGCTGGGATTTACAGGCACATGGCCACATGCCTGGCTGTACTGTTCTCTGTATTGAGCCCCCTTCTCTGTTCTAGATTGAGTCCCCAGGTTGTATAGCAGTCACTCTTGCCTGAACCCCATGTCTTGCTCCTGGTTTGTCAGGAACTGGCTGTGAGTGTTGCCCGGAAGTCTCCTGCCTGACTGTTTACTCTGGGAGAAGAAAGTCCTGTGGCTCTAGCTTTAGACTTTACCTAGTGATCCAGAACACAGGGCGGAGTTCTCATCTTTACTTGGTACAGATCACCAGACTTTGCCTCGAAGGAATGGGATTGGATTTACGTGGGATGAGATTGGGGCTGGCTGGGCATGGGGGTGGGGATGGTAGTGTCAGTATATGATATAGACTGGGGAAGCTCTAGGGAGATATGTTTTCCATTTGCCTTAACTGAAGGACACAGGACAAAGATGGGTCAATTGCCACCTGACTCTGGCTCTAGTAAGACTCCGTCTCACCCTTTAGTGGAATCCTAATCCCGTCTTCTCCCCTCCAAGCTACACATTCTTGAACGTTTCTTGTGATGTCCTTAAACCACAACTAGGATTTTGTGTGAAATCGTCTGATGCACTCTGCTGCACTGCTGACTTTCTGAGTGGCAAAACCTGAGCATGTGCCAATGCAATGATCCATCCTCTGGGCCCAGTGTGTGAGGCCACACATGTGCCTTTTGTTTTCTATTTGATTTTGCTTCTCCTCTTGAATTCTTTAAGACTCTGGGCTGGAACTCAGTGATAGAGCACTTCTGTACATGTTGTAAAGCCCTTGGTTTGATGCCCAGTACAACAAATGAATAAAAACATCTTGTCACAGGATGGTAGGATCTGGTCCTCTGTTCCTTTAACAATTATTTGCTCAGTGCCAGCAGCTGCTCCAGACTGGGACCTTTTATCTGTAGAGGTGAGGGGGAGTTTATCTAGGAGATTGTAGCCAGAACTGCATGACTATCAACAAGTTTGAGTGTATAGAGACTCTTCTTGATGTCTAATTACTTCACTTAGCCCATAGACACTGACATCTGCATTTCTAGAGTCTGCTTCATGGATGAAGACATCAAGGCTGAGAGGGCCTGGCTGAGATGCTATGCAAATGACACTCAGAAAAGCAGCAATTCTGTCTCCTGCTTTTTACATCACATTCCTAGGAGGGCAGGGAGAAAGACTTCTGAAGTTCTCTGTTTATTATCTTTTAGCTCTGAAAATGGATATATTCCTTTAGGGTAAATGCCACCTTTGAGAGGAAAGTCCTTTTAATTGTAAGATGTATATAAAGTTCCAAGGAAATTAATGATGCCAGTAGGTGTTTTTTTAGACAGGATTCTTTCTGATGTTGGGATAAACACCATGACCAGAAACCATTTAGGGAAGGAATTTATTTTAGCTTATACTTTTAGGTTCTGGTCCAAGTTGGACAGGAACTCTGGGAAGGCATCACTGGAGGAACACCACTCCCCATCTTAGCTAGATTTTTTTTTTATACTGCTCAGGCTCACGGGATGGGTCCTGTCATATAAATCATCAATATTGACGGTCTCTCAAAGACCTGATCAAAGGCCAGTCAGTTGAGGTTCTTCCCAGGTGACTCTAGGTTATGTCAAATTGGTCTAGGGTGAGATGCCCCTACAATAACAGAAAGGGAAAGGAGGGTAATTTTACTTACTGCCACTAAATCAGACACCTAAAAATACCGAAAATTGTTCATTTTTAATAGTGTGTAATTCTCCACTTTAAAAAAAAGTTCAAGAATAAATTTAAAGAAGGACATTAGTATCATTGTGTGTAGAGTTGGGGAGGGTGCGAAAGTAGATTTCAGAGGCAGTTCACTTACCATGTTTAACACAAACGGACGCTCCTTCCACCAAGGTGTAGGGCTCAGAGACGTAGATAATTACTTTAAGGGATGATACGTTACCGTTCTTTGGTAACGCAGTAACCATGTTTATTATCTCAGAAGCATGACTTTATAAATCTCCTATTATCACACATTCCCCGCACAGCCGTGTAAAATCCAGGGACGAGGGATGCCCAGGATGGGGATGCACGTGGCCATGGCGGTTGTGACGCGCAGACCTGGGACTTGGTCGCGAACCGCCACCCGCTCCCATCCCCATGGCGTCCACCTCCCGCGCCTCCGCGAAGCCCCAGCAGATCCTGGTCCTCGACCCGCCCACAGATCTCATGTTCAAAGGCCCCTTCACTGCTGTAGTCACCAGGCATCTTAAATTGCACAACCCATCGGCGAGGAAAGTGTTCTTCAAGGTGAAGAGCACCAGCCCTAGCTGCTACTGTGTGCGTCCCAACACGGGCATAGTCAGGCCGGGCTGCGCAGTGACTGTCTCCATCATGCTGCAGCCTTTCTCCTACGACCCCAGCCGAGAGGTGAAGCACAAGTTCATGGTGCAGACAGTGTTTGCTCCCTCGAATACTTTGAATCTGGAGGCCGTGTGGAAAAAGGCGAACCCCGAGGAACTGATGGATTCCAAATTGAGGTGTTTATTTGAAGTGCCGAGAGACAGTGACAAACAGGGTGAAGGCCAGAGACCCTCAAAGCCAGCGCCTCCCAACAACTCCGCCTCCTCCACCTGCTTGAAGCAGAGTCGCACCACACCCCTTTCTGTATTTCTGCTTGTGACTGGAGTTTTCATTGGCTTCTTTCTGGGGAAATTCATCTGGTAGAATGAGGCATGCACAGCGGTATACCCTTCACCCATCCATCCATTTAGACCAGAAAAAAAAAAATCTCTTCACCCACCATCTCATTGGAAGTATGATAAATTGTGTGTGTGTGTGTGTGTGTGTGTGTGTGTAGTTTCACATAGGCTTTGCCTCGAATGATCGCTTGTGGTTGGAAGATGCAATTAAAACAAAACAAAACAAAATGTTGGGCAACTGGACAACTTGCATATTGTTAGGTCATCGGAAGTCAATTGCTCATTCCGTATGTGGTGAAATGCACCAAGAATTGCTCTTTAGGTTTTAATAAGAATTCAGGAATGATTCGGTCTTGTAAATGTTTATTTTGCGAGTCCCCCTAGTTTTTACCTGTTGTGATATTTCTTGAAATACGGCTTATGGGGTTTGCTAACCGTCTTGTTCAGGATGTTTCAAGAGGTGTTCATTGTGGGAAATGGTATCTCTTATCACATATGCTAATACGGTAAAAATAGCCCTATCCCTTCTGAGGTAATTGTTGGCTGAGGTTTTCACCCTTACAAATCTGTCCCTTGGTATTTAACATTTTTTTAAAGACCTAAAGGATTTATTATTACTATTATTTTAGCAGCTTGCAGTGTCACTGGGGTGGTTAGAAGAAAAGCCCACTCTGGGAATTTGAAAATTATATTACATGATTTTTTTCTTCTGCAGTGAAGCATTTCCACATACTTTCTTATTGATAATTAAAATGCCATTTATTGAGGAAAGGAAGTGATAGACTTTCAAGCTATTCTGTTAGTTTAGACAACTGTAATTGATTTGTTTTCCAGAAATAGAAAATAATCATTCAAGAAGAGTGAGTCTGTGTATGTGCCATGCAGCTGTCCTGGGTTTAGGTTACTCCATTCTTGTGTTGATTTTTCCCACTGTCCTAACTGGAAAGACTTATATGCCTGAGTTTTGAAATACTTATTAGCTACCCTAATACTTCTAATACTTTGTAACAAATTTCATAATCAGAGTTAAAAATAGGGTGTTTTTTCTCTCCTGCCTAATTTAACATTCAAAATGAGTTTCCATTATGGAAATTTAAAATTACAGAGCAAACCCTGGGAATTTCCTTTGTGAAAAAGAATTTTTCTTTGCACATACAAACTGTTACCCACAGAAAACATTGTTTGGTATAAATGCTCACTCTGGGTTCTAATATTTTCTTACACTTGGCCTTATGTCTTCATTGATTTTACTCATACTAAAGAAATTTTGGAACCTGAGAAAATATATCACATTTTGAGACTAGTATCTTAAATTATAATCTAGTACTAATGACTTCTTAATCCTTGAATTTAGAGGTTGGTTTTGTAGATGTGATGTGCCAGAGGGCTATTGGTTTTTAGGTTTTGATGTGGTATAATGAACTGTGCCAGGCCATGTCTATGAGCACATTTTATGTAAGAATGAAATGTTCCCAAGTATTGTTTTTTCATTTCAAAAGTAGTTGAGTGGGTCGGATCGTATGTGCTGTATTTTATGGTATCTTTAAAATGTCTTGCTTGTGTGTGGAACTTCCTGCAAGTGCTGTTAGTATTGACGTGTACAACTGTGGAACAATCTTTTTGTATGAATATGTATTACTCTTATTGGCTAATAAAAAGCTGATTGGCTGATAGCTAGGCAGGAGAAATTGGGCTCCAGAGCCAGACTAGGAGAATTCTGGGAAGAGGAAATGCAGAGCCAGAGAGATGATGGCAAATGCAAATAATCAAGATGAGAATGCCAAAGTACTGAGAAAAGGTACCAAGCTGCATGGCTAAACATAGATAAGAATTATGGGTTAATTTAAGTGTAAGAATTAGCTAATAACAAGCCTGAGCTATCAGCTGAGCATTTATAAATAATATTAAGCCTCTATGTTGGTTATTTGGGTACAGGTGGTAGGGACAGGAAAACTGCACCTACAGTATGCCTGCTGTTACTGTTGCCTCCCTCCCCAAAAGCTGGAAAAGCATGACTAAGACAGTCTAAAGTTTCCATCCCATTAGTACCGATTCCATACTCTGTTTATAGTCAGCACCCCTAGTGATAAGCATCAAGTTTGGTGTTTTGTGTCTTTTAATAAATATTTAAATTTTCAAAAATCCCTTAGAATTAATCTTATTTATCCCTTTATTTTATAGCTGGGGATTCTGAATCCCTATGAGAGTAGACTTTTCTGTTTTCCAGGTTGGGAGACCCACAATTGAAATTAGAAATCATATCTCCTGCTCTTTTGTTTACTTTAGTAATTTTGTAGGATAAATTACTGAATAGTGAACAATGTTATTTGCTAGGAGAGTTTTCTTCTGGACATGGTTACTGCCTGACTGAAATCCTAGCACTTGGAAGGTAGAGGCAGGGGGGTCAGGAGTTCAAGGTCGTCCTCAGCTATTGAGTGAGACTGAGATCAGTCTGGTTGCTTGAGACCCTGGGGAGAGGAGGAGAGAGGGAAGGAGAAAGGGGGAGGGTGATTGAGGAGGGAGGGTAAAGCCTAAGACTACACGAGGTTGATGTGGATATTTTAATGTTTAGGCTAGCTAGATTTCTCATATTGATAACTGTCAAGTGCTATTAAAATACATTGTGTTTTAAGGTAGACATTTTATAAAGTATAATATGAAAAAATAAACAACACATTGTATTTGATTTGTTGTTGTTGTTTTCTTAACTGATTCTTTGGGGGCTCATCACCCAGCTCCCAAATAATCACACAGAGGCTTATTCTTTCTTATGAATGCCTAGCCTTAGCTTGGCTTGTTTATAGCCAGCTTTTATTAACTTAAATTATACTGTCTACCTTTTTTGCCTCTGGGCTTATTTTTCTTTATTCTATGTCTCTTTCTTTACTTCTTACTCCATAACTGGCTGTGTGGCTGGCCCCTGGGGTCCTTCTCCCCCTCAATCTTTTCTTTTTCTCTTCCCATTTATTCTTTTTGCCTGGCAGCCCCGTCTATCCCTCCCCTGCCTAGCTATTGGTCCTTCAGCTCTTTATTAGACCAATCAGGTGTTTTGGGCAGGCAAAGTAGCACAGCTTCACAGAGTTAAACGAATGCAACATGAAAGAATGTGATACGTTCTTTGCATCATTAAATAAATATTCTACAGCATAAATGAATGTAACACAAATTAATATTCCACAACAACATAGTTTCTGACTGTCCTATCTGTGGCAGTATCTAGCCTAGTTCTGGGCGATTTTGTTGTTATTGTCAATCAAATTGGGAAAGCTCAACATAGGGAGGGGCATGTAGGCATTTAGAGGTGGGAGTACTTTTGCTTCCCATAATTAATGATCTCATCCCATACCCACTCTTTGCCTTGATTCTCAGGAGCACTGGGATAGTCTGGGAGACAAATATGGTGCCGTAGCTGAGGCTTTATAATTCATTGCTCTCCAGGCTTGTCAGTTTACAACTTGATTCTATCATCTTTATTAAAATAGAGTCTCCACAATTTTAGCTTACCTCGGGAGTGGGGGTGGGGTAGGGTGGTGAGCCTGAGGTTGCAGTTTTCCTCTGAGAGATCAACTGTGTTTTTCTGGATACTCTTCAGGCCATCTGTTGAGATCACAGCAAGGATACAAGTTTAGATTTGGGGACTGCATTTTAAGACTGGCCTTGATCAACCAAGGAGCAGGCCGCACAGGCATGGAAGACACTGAAATGCCTAGAAGTGATTTTCAGAGAAGGAGGAGAGCTTAGACAGCGGAAGCCAGGCTGCAGTCTTCAAATCTCTATCATGTGAGCTGGTAAGAGCTCGAGTCTGAATGTTTCTACTGCCTAGACTAAGGTCAAGAGGAAGAAGTTATGAAATGGCAGACTCCAAAACCACAAATCAAGTTATGAGACATGAATTCCCTGGAAGCAGAGTCCTCCATCACTCACAAGCCTAACCTAAGAAGACCTGTGATAAAACACAGTAGGAAAAAAAATTCACTGAACTAAGGAGAACATTAGCCCCACAGATTTGCCTCTTGAAAAATAAGAAATGGAAGTAATCTCAGAAATTATTGGCATTTAGGAAACTGAGGTCCAGAGTAGTAATTTGACTTCTCTGGTTCACAGTAATTTTGCAGAGTGGGCGATGGAGCCCACATTTCTAATCCATGTTCAGTCATTCACTTTCCGCCACAGGCTGTTCTTCCCTCTAATGGCTCACACGCCCACTATTCAGCTTTTTTGACAGTTCGCCTCCCCAAGGGCATCAGCTGAGTTAATGGGAAAAGGAAGAATTACTGCTGGGCTTTGAGTGGTTCACTCTCTGCAAGCCATTTACCAGAAACCAACGCCATTTATACCTTTTCTTTCCACCAATCTGAAGAATCCTTTTTGTTGCAGAAAGAGAAGCATCTTTTCTAAGTGGAGTGCTCACCTGTTCTTTACTTGAGCTTGACTTCATTTGACAGTCATTCCGGCTGAATATTGGTGCACAGGTTAGAAATTCACCTCTGCTTTGAGTCAGATGGAACGGGAAAAGAATTGCTAAAAGTAGCACAGCCATTCAGGAGAGGAAGAAAAAAATTCTTCAGACACATTGTGAGAGCAGTTGACTAAAAGACATGCTTGGCTCAAAAGAGTGGGAGGATTCTGTCTTGATTGTAGGCTTGGAGACCCTTGGGAATCAGTTCTACATGTGGCCTGAGGCTGTTTTCTGGCACATCTGTCTTCAGTGCCAGCTCGATAGATTGGTCCTTGTAGGGCCATTTGTGAACTAGGAGTGACTCCATCACTGTCCTTTCTGATTCCTCCAGGTGTGCTGTAGGGGTCATGAACGAGAGTGCCATGACTTCAATGTCAAGAGCGTTGGATCTAACGTAGGTTGGGAAGGTTGTTCAGTGATAGAGAGAACACTTGCTTAAGACTCCAGGGGTTCTATCACTATATAAAAACAAACTTCTAATTGTACCCAGTAAATTTTATTAGGAAACCCTGATAGTAGAAGTCATCAAGTGCAATTACAGTGGAGGCAAACTTTTTCATTTTTTTTTTTTAAATATGAGCTTCTTCTCTGAAATTCTTTTTTTTTTTTTTTTTTTTTTTTTTTTCTAAAACTTTATTTATTTATTTATTTGCCTTGGTGTTTGCCTGGAACTGGAACTACAGACAGTTGTTAGCTGCCATGTGGGTGCTGGGAATCGAACCCGGGTCCTCTGGAAGAGCAGACGGTGCTCTTAACCGCTGAGCCATCTCTCCAGCCCCCCCTTTTTCTTTTTTTTTAAGTAGCTATTTTTGTTAGTATATAAAATATTGTCTTATTAAGGCATTTTCATTCATAAAATATTTGTAAAGCTAGCATTTCCAAGCCAACATTAGCATTTCCAAGTCAACAATAAGGTTTCATTGATCATAAGAGTATAATGCTACCTCTTACTGCTTCCTTTCCTTCACGACGTCCTTGTCTCAGCCTTTCCTTTTGATTTCTTTCTCTCTGACCCTATCCTGCTGCTCCAGGATGTAGAGATGCAATTTAATAGCATGTGCACAGGGCATGGTAAGATACACCGGCCCTGACAGCCCTCTTTGTTTTGCACGTCTATTAAAAAATTTGTCCTAGCTGCGCAGTGGTTTAGAACACCTTTAATTCCAGCACTTGTGAGGCAGAAGCAGGTGGCTCTCTGAGTTGAAGGTTAACCTGGTCTACAGAGCGAGTTCCAGGATGACCAGGGCTACACAGAGAAACCCTGTTTCAAAAAACAGACAACCAAAAAAACCAAAATCAAAAAAACCAAAAAAGCTTTATAGAGAGAGACCCTGGCAAGTTGGTGCAAACCTATAATTTCAACACTCACAAGGCTAAGGCAGGGTGTTCTTGTGAATTCAAGGCCAGTCTGTAGTACTTTATAGTAAGTAAGTACCAGGCCAGCCAAGCCATAGGCATAAGGTCCGGTTCCCCTCCCCCCATACTTTAGAGCATCCATGAAGGTCAAAGCACAGACTAGACAATCCAGGAAAGGAAGACCACTGTATCCTCCTGGTGTCTCTGATATAATGGGGGGAAATGCTCAATGCCTTGAGCAGGGAAGAATTTGGATGCACCCAGTGAGGACTGTGGAATTAGACCTGGGGCTGATGCTTGCCAGCAGTTCATTTGTCCAGCATTTGTCTCACAGATGTTGACTGTGAGTCTGTCTGTCAGGTGTGCTTGGAACTGTGAGTGTGGCAGTGAACAAAAGCAAAATGGTTTTAGTGAGATGCATGAACTTTCAAAGGATAAACATATATTCTTATGTAAAAAATAATTTTTTGTCTTTTAATTGAAAATAGATTTTATACAATATATTTTAATGTTAGTTTTCTTTCCCCCAACTCTGCTTAGATCCTTCCCATCTACCGCCCACTCAAGTTCATACCTTTTCTGCTGTCATTAAAAAACAGGTATCTAAAAATAAATAAATATACAATGCTGTGGAACCGTGCTTTTGTATACTATAAATATATGTCAATGTAAATATTGGTTTAATGAAATGCTGATTGGTCAAGTAGCTAGACAGGAAGTAGAGGTGGGTCAGCCAGACTAGGAGAATTCTGGGAAGCAGAACAGAGAGCAGACAATAGAGAGATGCAGAGGAAGCAGGATGAGAACGCTGCACTGAACAAAAAGATACCTAGCCACGTGGCTAAACATAAATAGAAATATGGATTAACTTAAAAGTAAAAGAGATAGCAAGTAATAAGCCTGAGCCATAGACCAAACAGCTTAGAATTAATATAAGCCTTTGTGTGATTATTTGGGAATAAGGGACTACAAACCAGAAACTTACTACTACAGTATAGTATAAAAAATAATAAATTAAAATCAAAACAGAAAAGACAAAACAAAGAAACAGGAAAAATAAAGCAAATTCTAAAAAAAAAAAAAAAAGCACAAGAAACATATATAGATGTTGAAACACACATCACATATACAAAAATTCCACTAAAACACAAAATTGGAAACTGTAATATATATAAGCAAAAGACCTGTAAATTGTACTGACTGGTTTTGTGTGACCCAAACTTAACACAAGTTAGAGTCATGAGAGAGGAAGGAGCCTCAGCTGAGGAAATACCTTGATGAGATCCTGCTCTAAGTGATTAAGATGGGGATGGCGGTGGCATCCGTGGCCTGGGTTCTATAACAAGGTGGGCTCGGCAAGCCAGAAGCAGCTCCCCTTCATCGCCTCAGCATCAGCTCCTGCCTCTGGGATCCTGCCCTGTTTGAGTTCTATCCTGACTTCCTTCAGTGATGAACAGCAATGCTAAAATGTAAACCAAATAAACACTTGTCTTCCCAACTTTCCTTTTGGTCATAGTGGTTTTCAAAGCAATAGAAACTCCAAGACAAAGGTTAAACAAATACTCAAAGCCTTATAAGACAAAAAGAATCCCCTAAAATGTCACTGAGTTTATTTTGTGTTGACCATCTACTGCTGGGCATGAGCCTGTCTTGCTTGTATGCCCAGTGAAAATGAATTTTTTCCTTTGGGAGTGGTTAACAGTTGGAGATAGCTTCTGTGTTAGGGATGAGGGCTGTGTTATTTGCCCTCTCAGATCTGGGATCTGGCTTAGGCCTGTGCAGGCTGCCAGTCTCTGTGTTCATATGTACATCAGTCTTGTTGTGTCTAGAGGCCTTATTCCCTTGGCATCATCCATCCCCATTGACTCTTAATAACCAGCTTCTTAGAAAGGTGCAGGGTTCCTGAGGGTCAGTAGCATAAGGAGCTAATTTAAATTAGAAGAGGCCATGACAGATACTCTAAGACCTTAGAGGTAACAGGAGGCGATATGTTTGAAAGCAAAGCAGTTTCTTCCCTCAGTAGGAACAGCATGAAACAGTGTCTTGAGGCATTTTCTTGGTATTTCAAGAAACTCAAAGTAGGCCTTGTCCTGAGCTCAGCAGAAGGAAAAGAGATGATGGATTATTTTCTTTTGCCAGGCTGTGACCAAAACCTTGACAGAAACAAAGTGGAGAGGGAAGGTTTATTTGGGTTCATGGCTCTAGAGAGATTTCAAAGAACCACAGTGAGGAAGGGGGCTCCTCTATCTGTGGCAACAGTAGTGTGTGGCAGATGCGATGAGTTCCAGGGCAGCTGGGCTAGTGCAATGGACCAGCCACATCTCAAACCAAACCAACTAAACAAACGCCCATACTAAACCAAGCAAAACAAGATTACCCTCTGGCTGCCATGGAGAGACTGCATTTGGTAGACAAGAGTGGGGATAGGATTAGTCTAAATCATGGTGGTTCCCATAGGTTTTGGTATGGTAATCATTTGAAGGGTAATTATAATGTGTATGTAGAGCTTAAAGAACAAAATGACATTTTAATTAGTATGAATTTTGTCCACCTAAACTAAATTTTGGGTTCTTCCCACTTGAGTGTTAAAAAGCACTGTAATTTGCATTTCAGGAACTTTCTCTCATACCATTGTTCAGGTTTCCTCAGTCTCAGCATCAACCCACTCAACCTACTGCTCCTTACTCCACAGCTGCTGGCTTTCCAAGGTCTGCTGAGCCTTGCTGGCTTCTGTCCTATTGCATCCTTCCTCCCTTATCTACTTCCTCTGGTGCTTGAGGTGAGATAGCCTGCAAGGAGGAAGTCACTGAGTACCTGTCAGAGTGGGAGGCCGCTTGAAGAGGCCAGGGGCCCAAACAAACTTGACTGACTTCTCTTAATTTTGCCACATCTTCTTCTCATTTTAGTCATCTCTGATTAGAAAAGAGAATGCCATAGAGAAATGCCTTTCTCTCCCCCCTCTCATACCCCATTAGTAGGGTTGATGAGCTCACGGCCCCTTCAAGTAGAAGGAACTTTCTCCCAGCCTGGCTTTCAAAATGGTGACCGTGACAGCAGAAGAAGCCAGTGAGCAGCACTTCACTGATCCCTAAGACTCTCCAGGGAAAGTTATGATGTACCCCAGGGATGCACATCACACACCTAGCAGCATTGAAGGTAGCTAACCAAGATCTTCCTGCATCATCATTCTTGAGAGAGAACAGGTAAAGCTTCCTGGTAAGGGTGGCATATAAAAGAAGTAACCTATCAATTTCATTTCCTGTGTGGAATTAGTGAATAGAGTAACTGCTCAGAAGATTTTCTCCATGTTTTTATGGGGCAGTAAGAACTTTGTCCTAATGGGTTGTCATTTGAGCATTTCTTAAAGAGAAGACTTATACACTTATGATGCAAATTATGGTATAATTTTAAAAAAATTGGGTAGGCATGCCAATACAGACTTGTAATCCTAGCAGTTAGGATGCTTGCAAGTTTGATGCAGGGAGACCACAAATTTGAGGGTAGTCCTGGTTATATAGTGAAAGCCTATTCAAAACAAAAACAGCCCTAGAGTTACAACACACTTTCAGACATAGTTTTTGTTTTTCCCCATTTTGGGTTCTTGGCACAAAGTTCCTAACACCCTTGAACTTCTCCAATGACAGGAATCCATGCTGCTATTCATACTGAATGCCTTTCAGTCAGGTTATTGTAGTTACATTATGAGACAAAGACACAGCCATTATCTTGCCTTACAAACATGTCAGGCTCTTCTGTGGCAAGGAAAGAGGAGCAGGGATGGCGTTCGCTGCCTTTACTGTGCAAAGTATGGGACTAGATGTCTCTCCACTCTCACAGTTCATCTTTATGGTCACCCTGTGAGGCCAGCTGCCAGTGGTCCTATACCTGTGCATGTCCTGAAATACAAATTTCCTATTACTGCATCACCAGGATAAATGGTATCTGCAGTTCTCAGTTTTCTTCTTTCTTTTTCTTTTCTTTTCTTTTTTTTTTTTTTTAAAAAAAACAAACACTTTTATTTATTTTTTTATTTGCCTTGGTGTTTGCCTGGAACTACAGACAGTTGTGAGCTGCCATGTGGGTGCTGGGTCCTCTGGAAGAGCAGACAGTGCTCTTAACCGCTGAGCCATCTCTCCAGCCCCCAGTTCTCAGTTTTCATCAGCCTTGAACTGGACATCAATCAATGTTCTCCTTGGGTTTAACTGTTTAAGGTGGGATTCTTGGACAGGGTATTTGGACAAAGAGTTCTATGACCAGAGAACTCTGACATATCCTAGGATCAGAGTTAAGCAGGGTTTTGACCAGGTTACCCAGCAAATCTGCAGCTGACCTGGAAGTGTGTGTGTGTGTGTGTGTGTGTGTGTGTGTGTGTGTGTGTGTGATATACAATGAAGTCTTTAGGGACCCAGTCACACCAAAATGGGAATGGAAAAGTAGCCCTGTGATAAGGTATCTGCTGTAAAATGGATGTGATAGAATCTAGGAAGACCTTGTTAGTGCCCTGGAAAATGCTGTTCACTGTGCTGGTGTTTGAGATCTTTCCATAAGAAGTATGTTAGAAAAATGGCCCATTCCTCAAGCTGGGCTCTCTGCCTAGGAGCTTTGCCTCTGTACCTGAGCCTGTCTGCTTCCCTGCGTGCCTAAGAAGACCTACTGCGTCAGGGCCCAAGGGCTCTTTCTCTATGTGACTGTTGTCTTAAAACAGGCAGCTCCTTCGTGGTTCCCCATCTAGACCAAAAAACCTCATTCTGTCTCATAATTAGAGAAGCAAAACCCCTCAGTAACTTCCTCTATTTTAGCAAGAGCCCTAGCACTCTGTGGGAGGAGTAAGCAGTTCTGAACCAACCTTCAGTTTCACCTGTTACTCCTCTGCCTCCCAGCTGCCCCCTTGCTCTTGAGGGCTGCATCCTCTGCCTCCTGTTCGCCTTTATAATTGGGTTCTGGGCCCATCTCATCCTGGGGACACCTGAGGTTCCTCTGAGAGTCCAGTGATTAAGTGAACTCACGGTTTTTATTTTTTTAATACATACTCAGGCACCTATTATCTGCTCTATCAAACAGACTTCAGTACATTTTTTTAAAAAATAAGAATTGGTGATATATATTTTTCTCGATTCTGAGCACTTGTGAGAAGATGGGCTCTTTTTATTACTCTATATTCTTTTTTCCTCTTATCTTTTAGACTGGCTCTCTCCATGAAGCCCGGGCTGATCTTGAACTCAATCCCCTGATTCAGTCTCCAGAGCACACCAACATACTTTGTCCCATTTATATTTTCACAGGCTGGATTAGCCCGAACGCTTCCCTTTTTACAGCTATGCAATCTGGTTGATGTCACAAAGTATCACACATTGAGCACCTCCTTGCACCCTTACCAAGCTACTTGCTTCTAGGGGAATCCAGCCCACTGACAGCTCACAGCTTCCTTTGAGGTGCATAGGGTGTGAGCAGCACCCTTGTGAATAAGAAAACTGAAGCTAAGGCCACTTACCTGGCTAGAACAAGCAGGTAGTGACTGCTGTGAGTCTCAGTGCCCTCCAGATATCAGAGTGGGATTAAACACGAGTGGCTTCACAGGCCGATGGCAACAGCATCCACGTGACGATTCTGAGGGCCTGAGAGTCGAAGGGCGTGATGCAGAAAGAAAGGAGGCTAGCGTTAGAACTTAGGTCTGCATTTTCTCACTTGGCCTAATTTAGCAAATGAAACTCTGCTTATAGCTCCAGCCACCAGGGGAAAGCGGGAGCGTCTCACACCATTAGGGTAGCTGGATGCCACCCTGGCTATCACAGCAGTTTGTAAATCTGGCACAAACTGAGTGCCCACTTGTCGAGAAAACTTAGCTAACTTACTTGTAGCCCACAGAGCCCTCGGGTGTCCAGACATAACTGCTGATGTCTTGTGTAATGCTTGGCTGCTGTGTGGGAAATGCTCAGATAAGCGTTATCCGGGAGCCCACGGTTAGCAGAACCCAGTGCTGTGCTCACCTCTCATCCATACCATCCTGATTTGATTTGGTGGCCTCTGAGGATGAATGGGAAAGCAGAGGTCACCATCCTCCCTGATCTGATTTGCACGGCTTCCATGCAATAGCATGGGCTTGCTTTTGGATATAGTTCTTCAGCAACCAAGCCTTCTGAGCCGGGCATGGAGGGTCAAAAGCAGCACTCTGGAAGTGGAGGCAGGAGGATTGAGAATTTAAGGTCATCCTTGGCTACCTAGAAAAGTTGAGGCCAGCCTGAGTTCCTAGCTTGACTTCCCTGGAATGGTTGACTGTAACTTGGGAGTATAAGCCAAATAAAACGCTTTCTCGTCTCAGATGCTTGTGGGGATACTTTGTCACAGCAACAGAAAGGAAACTGGAATGACCAACTACAGTCGATCCTCTTTTATTATGGGACTGCTGCTGTTGAGGGTAAACTGAGCGCTGCAAATTGTTCTAAGAACAAGTAGCTAATACGTCCAAATGGTATGTGACAAGGAGTGTCCTAGGTGAAGCTGGACTTTGACATCACATGATTCTCAATCAGTAGAAGGCAGGAAGTGACTGAAAGGGACACTATTGAGCCTATCCTTAAACAACTTTATACTAGGCTCTTATTTTGGGCCACCAACCAGCTCCCAAATCATGACACAGAGACTTATAATTATTAGTTTTGAGCGCTTGGCCTAACTTAAGCACATTTCTGGTTAGCTCTTTTAACTTAAATTAACATTTCTCTCTGTCTACATTTTGCCTCCGGGCTTATTTCCTTTCTTACTTCTATGTATCTTGCTTTCGCTGCTTCTCTGAGTCTGTCTGTCTGGCATCAGCCTGGCTTCTTATCCTGGATGTCTCCCTCAGTCTCTCGTTCTCCTCCTATTTATTCTCTCTGCCTGTCAGCTCCACCTATCCCTCTTCTGCCTAGCAATTGGCTATACAATTTTTTTACTAGACCAATCAGGTGCCTTAGGCAGGCAAGGTGAAACAGATGCAACACATCTTTTTATATATAATTAAACACATTCCTACATTAATAAACAAATGCAGCACACCTTTACACAGGTAAAGTAATATTCTGCAGCATAAACTGTCATGGCTGTTTAAGATTTATCTCATATAGTCAGAGAACTCTGCTGGTGCTTAGTAAAGCCAGGTTCAAACACAGAAAACCTCTAGAAAGGATACAGTATATTTAAAAATGTGCTTACATGCCAAAGAAAACAAAATTGGTATAGACAGTCATAGAAAAATAGTTTAAAAATAATAAAGTGTTTAAAGAAAGAGTAAAGTAATATAAAAAAGGGCATATAAGTTTGGGAAATACACAGGACATCTGGATCCTGTATTGGGCTTTGTTGATTTAAAAAATTTTTAATGTATAAAGAACAATAACTGTTGAAAGACATTGGCTTATGAAAGGGGTGGCTAAATTAAACTAGCCTATATACTTTAAAAATATCTTGGCTTGAAAACAGAAGTCAGAAAACGGAAGTCAGAAAATATGTTGTGTTTGGGAAGAGGTTATGTTTTATTTTCACAGGAAACAAAAAGTCATGGATTTCTTCAAAGTTAATAGAGATCTTAACTACAGACAAGAGGGGAAAAAATAACAACCAAAAAACCCAATTATAGGACAGTGGCATATATGCTGGTCCCACTGCATGGAAATAGCTCTAAAACTGGATTAGACATAATAAATCTTGATGGCTACAGAGTTCTTATAACAATTTGGTTATGTAGTCCAAATGGACTTAAAAGTTTTCAGATACCTTTTATCTGCTCAAACATAGAACAAAAAAGTCATCTTTAGCTGACTTGTGCACACTGCAGTTCCATACTTGTATCAATGCAGGTATACATGTTACTTTTAAAAGTTTGTGTGTTTTCAGAAAAAACAATCAGGAACCAATAAAGACAAGTGATCCAGCCTCTCACAACATCTCTGTTACAGTTCTTTTTTTTCAAAATTCTGCACTTAGAACAACTTCAAAGCTGCTAGCCAAGATAGTCCAGCCTCACAGACTACTCCAGACAATCTTCAGAGAAGCTCTGCACTTTCATATCACACAGAGACTAAACAAAAAATTATGTAGCTAGCTTTCCTGGGGCTTGAACATTATCCCAATTTTCTCAGGGTATCTCAAAGACACTGTCACCCCCCTACCAGACAAGAAGAAGCAGTCTAGACCCCCATATGATGTTTGCTTTTATTGTGCCCAAACTATCCATTTGGGCAAGAAACTGCCCTCAACTTGACTGCTGAGAATATGTTGTCCTAACTGGACAAGCAGGACACAAAAGAAAGTGACGACTAAACTTTTCCAAGAAAAAGTAAGACAGTCCTTCAAAATTCCTGCTTCACAGAAAAGTCTGTCAGATATTTTAGGCCTGTTGGCTGAAGATGGATACCCAATGTTGCAGAGGAACCCTGGGTAACTGTCTGGACAGCCAGCTGTTTCTGTCATTTCTATAGTTTTGGAAGTTGCTTGCTCTGCACCTCCTGTTTACTCAGGTAATACTATATCTTTCTTGGGTCTCAGATGGAGATGAAGACAAGATAGTTATAGTTACAGTTTTCCTTGCTACCAAATTTAGAAAATAAACTCACAAAAGAGGCATAAAGTGTATAAGGTTAAGAAACATAAAAGCTTAAAATGTTTATTTAAAAAATGTTTTGAGGTTTGGGGCTGGAGAGATGGCTCAGAGGTTAAGAGCACTGACTGTTCTTCCCAAGGTCCTGAGTTCAATTCCCAGCAACCACATGGTGGCTCACAGCCATCTATAATGAGATCTGGTACCCTCTTCTGTGTATTGTATACATAATAAATAAGTAAATATTTTTTAAAAAATGGGGAAAAAGAATTTTAAAAAGTGTTTTGAGGTTTAAATAGATAGTTTTGAGTTGATAGTGAAAGTTAGAATAGAAAGTGAATTAAGGTACAGAACTCACCAAGATAGGATGGATAGGTAATGGAGTATTGTAAAATTACAGTTATGAAGTATCAATGAAAATTTCATGGTTTGGGTTACCACAACACAAGGAACTGTATTAAAATGTTGCAGCATTAGGAAGGTTGAGAACCATTGGTATAAATCCTATCTTCCTGATAAAAAATGTTCAGGGTTTTTAATTAATCTCTGAACACAGAAAACAAGAAGTCTGAATTCTGTACCCAACATTTTCACATTTGAATTGTTTTCTCCACGAGATCTCACTATGTAGCCCCGGCTTCCCTTGAACAGTTGCATGATACTGGGATTATAGGCACAGGACACCACCCCTGACAAGATCTGAAGTTGTATGGGTTTGTTTTTGTCTCGGTTGTCACTCACAAGGACCTTATTCTGCTTGACTTTTATTTGCAGAAATCACTTGAGTTTTGACTGAAAACATCTGCCCACATAGAGCATTTGAATCTCCTGCCACACTATGGGACCACCTTAATTAAAGTCTCTGTTTGGGATTCCTTAAATTGCTCACATGAGATGCTGTTGTTTCCAGTTCACTTTTCCTCACAGCAGTAGTTCCTAGGCTTATCTTCTCATTGGCATCACCTAGGAAACTCCATCTACTGATGCCCTGCCCTATTCCCAATGACTGAGATTTGACTGGTCTGCAGGGTGGCCTGACTTTGGGAGTTATAGAGTTCTCCAAGCATTCTAGCACACAGACATGCCTCAGATGCTCTGCTCAAGAGTAAAGCCCTTTGGCACCCCAATTTGATGTGTCATATTGATGAGGCTCTTGCCTTGTAGGTTCCTGTATTTGTTTTGTCCAGTGAAACCACCAAGCTTCAGAGCTCCAGACTGTACCTGCTTATCAGGGCAAACATACCCGTGAAGACTTTGTACCAAAAGATAACAGGCAAGAAGATAAGTGTGTCTTTGCTAAGGTGCCTTCTGATTGGTTTAATAAAGAGCTAAATAGCCAATAGCTAGGCAGGAAGAGGTTAGGTGAGACTTCCAGGCAGAGTGAAAAGAAGAAGAGATAAATCTAAGTTGAGGAATTGCCAGCCAACCAGAGGAGGCTGGGCATGCAGGAGGAGAGGCAAAAGCCATGAGCCATGCAACAGTACATAAATGAATAGAAATGGGTTAATGTAAGTTATTAGAGCTAGTCAGAAACAAGCCTAAGCTAAGGCTAAGCTTTTAAAATTAATAATAAGTCTGTGTCATGATTAGAGGGCTGTTGATAAAAAAAAAAAGCCAGTTACACTTGCTCCTCATAAGGCAAGGTTTTGACGTGAATGGGCCTTATTTCAACCATTTCCCTACAGACTTTCATTTTTTCTGCTAAGAAATTTTACTGCCACATAACATTCTGACGTCCTCTTCCTACCCCAACCCCATCCAATATCATTTTGGTTGGATGTGACCTTCTTATAGGTCTCCTCTTTCCTAATTTTCTTGTACTAGTGTCTAGATTTATTCAACACTATTCCCCATATTTCCTGAGTTTCTTATTTTGATTAAATTTTCCTTTCTTATTTAATTTACATAATTTTTGTGTCTGGACCTAAGCTGTGGCCTCATCACTTATTTCCCTACTGGTTGTAGATTTCGAAGTCTTCCTTCTATAGCCTGCATTATCAGTCCCCTCTGGATGCTTCCCCTGCTGCCGTTGGCATTCGTCTTTTCTCCTTCATGCCAGAGATTTCCCTCAGTCACTACAGAAACCTTGGCCTTCTGATCACGTTTAAGAGTGAATGTTTGGAGATGGTTCTGAGTCCTCAAGTGTGTGGATAGAACTTGTTGACCTGTGGAGTATTTAAGTGGTGGCTAGGCTGGGTCATGGATACAAAAAAATATGAGGCTGGAATTCTTTTCTTTAGACTCATTTAGTTTGTTAGAAAAAGAATCTTCTGCCAGGTGTGGTGGCACTTTGCCTTTAATCTCAGCACCTAGGAGACAGAAGCAAGAGGATCTCTGTGAGTTCAAGACCAGCCTGGTCTATACGTAGCCAAGGCTACATAGTAAGACCATGTCTCAAACAAGACAAAACAAACCAACAAGACTTCTGGCATTCTTTATATCCTGTTAGCATGCAGGAGGGATGCAAGCCTGCCGTTTTCTTGAGAATTATTGATGTATTGATATGGGTGAGTCCAGCCCATTGTGGGTGGTTCCACCTCTGGGTAGACACACACACACACACACACACAAGCTGATCTGAACAAGCCAATAGGCAAGTTTCTCCACAGCCTCTGTTTCAGTTCCTGCCTTCAGGTTCCTGCCCACGTTCCTTTTCTTAACTTCCCTTTATGACAGATTGTGATCAGGTTGTGTAAACCAAATAAACCCCTTCCTCACCCAAGACGCTTTTGGTCCTGGTGTTTTATTGCATTAAGAGGAAGCAGACTAGCATGAGTGTGTAGCTCAACTGTTTGCTTTTGCAAACTTCATATACCATCCCTTGGCTGCCACCATCTGAGTGACCCCAAGTTTAAGCTGTTCCCAACCACACGGTCAGGAGAGTAACTCTGTAGTCTCCAGTCCAACTACACATGCTGCATCCGCACACCTCCAGCCACACCTATTGTTTGCTCCTCCCCTTGACCCAGCCTTGCTATGACACCAAACTGGAGAAGCTCATGATTGCTCAGAGCTTTACCTTCTTATTTTCTCTCCATAGTGATCCTCTTTGTATGACTCAGATCTCTACCTCCTCTGCCCTGCCAATCACTCAGCTTCCCTCCATCCAGTCCTGTCTTCCAAATTGGTGTTGAATTTTCTGTCAGCCTGTTTTCTTCTACCCATTGTCTTTTGTGAGCCTCTAGTTTCTTTTTGTTGTATTATAGCTCATTTTCTTTTAAATGGGGCCTTTGGTAAGAAAAGAGCCAACCCCTCACTGTCTTAGAATTCATCCACACTCACCTTAGACTTGTCCATTACAGGTAGTTTTCTTGTGGTTTGTTAAGATGGCTTTACATTTGTAGATTAATTTAAACATTATCACTTCAGTGATTCCTGTGTGTTCTGACTTAAGGGGGTGAGAAATCTCAGTTCTCTTGATGACTGTGACCTTCTTTGAATTTTTACTATTTCTTCATGTTAGACTTGCTACTAAAATATTCCTCTATTGATAAGTCAAGGAGACATTACATGAATAAAAATTTGTGACCTTGAAGAATGACCAAAGGGATTAACCCAGACCACAGTGAGAAAGGGTAGAGAGAAAGTCTGATAGAGGATTAAGAATCTGGAAGATTCAGAAACTCTACTGCTCTCCATTGCTCTTATGGCAAGAAGTGCAGAAGGACCATACAGAAAGAATGGGTGGGCAATCCTATCTATTATTGTTGTTATTATTTCATTTTATATTTGGTTTTCTAATATTTCAGGATATTCACATATACCCTTCTCACACATATACCTTAATCCACCTTGTGACAAAATTTCATAAAATTTCATAAGATCCAAGACAGAAAGTTACATTAATAATGCCCTGCGTCCCCAACTCTCATTGTAGACAGATTAAAATTAGCAACAATATAGCCAGCAAGTGAGAGAGGCAGACACTGTTGCCTAGAAGAAGCTTCGTCTTCATAAGCACCCAGAAGAGGGCCATGGAATCACATCATCCCCAGATTCCCATGTGAGCTGTCACTGGCCACCACCAAAAGACGTCCAGTTAACAGCAGGTGACATACTTATCTTCCCAGCTGTCTCCATGTCTTCAGACTTCCCTGCCTGTGTTTTAGAGAAACACGGTCTCCCCTGATTCTTCTGAAACCTCTGAAGGTATCTCGGGTTCAGAAGATAGTGTGAACTTGAGGTCACTAGCCCATTTGGGTGAAGGAAGAGGGGGAACCCTGTTGTCTTTAGATTACTTGAGTTTCAGTCTCATAGTCCATTACTTCAAAAGGTGTGAGAAACAAACAAAAAAAATGGTGCTACTTCAAGATTTTCTGGCAATTTCTAAGTGCTCTGTATACAAATGTTCCTGTCAGAGTATGAGGCAAACTTGATGATGGTAAAGCTGGCAGGCATGTGTGCATTCCTGTGTTTCATTTGCTTCAGAGGAACACCTCAAAACCACCAGACAGGGAGTGAAATAGTTAACAGTGGCAGTCTGATGCCAGGTATGATGGTGTACACCTGTAATCCAAGCGTTTGGGACGGAGCTATGTGAGGGTCAGGAGTTCAGAAACCTGTCTCATTCACATACTGAGTTGGAGGCCAGTTTCAGCAATGTAAGACCCTACCTCACAAGCCAATCAATAAACTAAAATCTCTCTTCCCCCCTCAGGAAGGCAATTGGGGTCTTCCTCTGTGTCATGCCTGCTGCCTCATCTTAAAGGGAGTGGTGCTGCAGACATGTGTGGATGTACTCAAATTTATGTGAAAGTGCTTAAAAGAACATTTTGAAGTTCTGAATTAACATTGAGTTCAAACTCAGATGTGATTTCTGTTTCCTGCCGCGATGAGCAGTCTCTGCTTCTTGGTGATGGGTGGTCCTTGGATCTCTTTCCTTCCACCTCTTTTTTCTCCATGGTGCTGCAGAGGGATCCCAGGTCTTGCATATGCAAGGCAAGGGCTATTCCCCAGCCCAAGCCTTCAGTGGACTAAACTCTTTGCACAGGGTCCTTGACTTAATTATCTTCATGATAATCTTGCATTGGTCCCACAAAATACATAAAACTGGGGACTAGAATTGCTCAATAAATTACTAAAATTCACAATGCTGATATGAATAAGAGCTGGAATCTGACCCCAAGAAATACATATCTTCCACAAGTCAAGATTTTTGACCATATTGTCATCTCTCTTAAATCAGTTTTGCCAAACAATTCTGGCACTGAAAGTGCTTAGTAGTGAGCCGGCATTCTTTGCTTCTTTTTTTGACATAAACAAAAGGCAGTTCTGAGGTCCTGCCTCTGAAATTCTAGGTACCCAGTAAACCAGACAAAGGACACTGACATTAGCACATGAGTAGTAAGGCTGATGGCCGGTAGAACTGTACTGAATTGCCAACAATGTCTAGTTTTGACTTTTCAAATGGCATTTCAAATGGTCAGTCTAAAGTTTGCTGAGCCCCTTGGGTTACTTACTTGGGTCCAAGATTGATTCCTGACATTTTTCTTATGTTATCTTCTTCACTGTTCACAGAAATCCTTTGAAATATTTTTACCTCATGAGGAAACAGACTGATTCAGCAGCTGAAAATCAGATACCAGCTGAGGTGGAAGAGCCAGGCACATGTTCCAGATGGGTCCCTTTCTACCGCCCAGCTCTTAAGGAGCTGGAGCTAAATGGAGTCTGACATCCAATATGTGAGGTGGCAGGGTTACGTCAAGTGGCAGACTGAAGTTACGTCAATTTTAACAGGAAACATGAGTCAAAGGGGGAAATGATATGACCTCTAGAAGATACTCAGGTCTGACGCAGACTGATAATCAGCTTGAGAAAACTGAGTCATACCTAGTGACTCTTCTTTGGTCTTGTCACAACTACCAGGGTCTGCCAACTTGATGAGTGTGTCTATTGCAGTTCTAAAGAGCACTGATATTGAATTGCCTAATTGGAGGGTGCTGTTTGTGGGGAGTCCAGCTAGCAAAACCAGATAAAGAATAGCTGGAAAGGCTGTAGAGAATTGGGGTCCTGTTAAGGCAAATGCAACTAGGGAGCTAGGGATGGTGTGAGGGAGAGCCTGCTGTGAGTCTTTGGTGGCATCAGTAGGAGAGAGTAGTGACTGAGGCCTTTTGGTCTCTACTGGCCACCTGGGCACTCAGGGCTCCAGAGCCCAATGGAACCACCTGGAAGCCTTTTGGGATGATTGCATTCTGGAAGCTGTAGCCTCTGGTGTGGGAAGGGAGGAAAGAATGTTAATGGGCACAAACACCCTGAGGTGTGTTCCACTGAGGAATATTATTCAGAGATAAATGCAGGAGTAGTTGAAGTGGTTCAGAGGCATTTATTTTAATGTTCTGATTTTTCTCTGTGGGAAACTACTTATTGGCTCCTTTCTGTTTAGATGGAATCATATTCTTTTCATCTGCTGCAAGCCTTTATTTGTCATTAGTGCACCCTGCTGAGAAGCTGACTCTCCAAGCCTAGGCATTTGAGATTAATTTCTAACTACTGGCCCAAAACTATTAAAAGGAAACAGGACTAAATGTTGTTGCTCAGCACATTGAAAAAGAACTCTTTTTCTGAGACACCTACAAGACATTGAAGAGTAGATAGGTATAGAACTGTCTGTTTCTGTGAGCTTACAATCGAGCTGGGGGCAATGCGACATACACACAAGGGCAGAGCATTGTTTCACTGAGGGAGCTGATCTTGGCACTAGGCTAGTGAGGTCCAGGACTCTGGAGAGAACAGGTGTGATATGATCACTAAATGAGTATTCAGGGTGATAGGAAGGGAGAGGAAAGCATGGTAGGCTGAGGGGTGGTGTGGGAGAAGAGGTTTAGACACAGTAGAGCATAGATTTGTTCAGCAGCCAAACAGAAAAGATCTTGTTGGGAAGTGTATGTAAGCACCTGTGGGAGGACTGTTTTTTGTATGTTATTCTGTAAAAAATTCTGTTTTGATCTGTGTAGAGCACCATAGAATTGGGTGAAGAAATCAGAATAGTGACAGGTAGAAGGAGGGCGGAGTCAGTCAGTCTTCATCCAGCCTCTGAAGAAGAAACATGTAAGGTGAACTGTGGGCCACGAGCCATGGGCCATGGGTCACGTGACAGGTAGATTACTAGAAATGGGTTGAATTAAGATGAAAGAGCTAGCTAGCAATGTACCTGAGACATAAGCTGGACAGTATGAAATTAATATAAGTGTCTAGGGGTGTCTGATTCATTTTTGGGGGGACAAAAGCCACCGTGGGCAAGGTCAGACTTCTGGCCCAAATGTTCCGGAAACCATTTACAACAAGCACCCATTCTTTTTTCTACCCATGTGACCCCCTAAGTGATGGTGTTTTATCTGATATCTATATGCTGATGATTCCTGGATGTAGAATTCTAGAAAAGACTTCTGTGTGCCTCTTAGTTTTCAGTCTCTTTGTTTGTCCTGGTTTCCCACCTCTCCTGTCGTTTTCTCTCTTGGTAGATGGTTCTTTGGTTCATGTAGGTGATCAAGCCATACTCCTGACTCTAACCCATCAACAAAAGATATCAAACTTCTACAGAGGTAATCTCAGATCTGTCCAAGTTCCTGCTAGACTGGCTCAAGACTTCCAACTTTGTCCTCCCAACATAGCCCTGAACCCAACCCTTCCATATACAGCTTCCTCTTCTAATTCTGTCTTTAGTCTGAAATCAAAATGTTGACATGCCATCAAGTCACTTCCATGCTTAAAATCTTTGGAAGGCTTCTTGACTTCTGGCCATGGAATCTCAACTCCTTAACCATAGCCCATGTAGTCCTGCTTTGTGAGAGCCTCTCATGCCTGTCCATCATCTATATACTTTCTTTCACCTCCTCCACCTCCTCCTTTTCCAGTTTTTAGAAACAGTTTCTATATGTAGCCCTGGCTGTCCTGGGACTCACTCTATAGAACAGGCTGAACTGAAACTCAGAGTTCTGCCTGCCTCTGCCTCCCAAGTGCTAGAATTAAAGGTGTATGCCGCCACCACCAAGCTGCTATGTACTTATCCACTTATCTTGTGTTTGCTTTAAGAGGAGGTACACTTGTATCACAGGCTGGTGATTCACCTCTATTGGCACTTCCTCTTCTTCAGTGACTCAGGCCTTGCCTCCTTCCTGTAGGAAATGGCCTTTACAGCCCTTCCCTGAAACTCTGGCAGGTCCTCTTCTGTCCTCCCACATCACTGGGCCTGTCATCGGAGTGGCTCCTTTATGGTTGAAATGGCCAGGTCATGTCTCTCCTTACTACTCGGTTCCTACCATCCCAAACTCAAGCAGAACCATTAGCCTTTCTGAGCCTTGGTTTCTTCATCTATAAAGTGGAGGTAATAAAAAGGCTTGCAAATGGTGTTGCAAGAATTAACTAAGACGGTTATTGCCTGAAAGCTGGGATACAGTGCTCAGTGAATTTCATTGCCATGTTCCTGCTTGTGTTTCTTCCTCCATCATCATTATCAAGTCCAAGTGCATGCTCCTAGCTTAGTATGCACTCAAAGGAAAGTGTGCATGGGCATGCATGATCAGAGAACGAATGCATCTCGCAATAACATAAGCAAGAACACACACATAGATATACTACTAATCACTGGCTGAATATTATGGCACTTACTTGTAATCCTAGCACCTGGGATATAGGGCAAGAAGATCAAGAGTTCGAGGCCACTCTTAGCTATATAGAAAGCTTGAGGGCGGGGCTGGAGAGATGGCTCAGCGGTTGAGAGCACCGTCTGCTCTTCCAGAGGACCCGGGTTCGATTCCCAGCACCCACATGGCAACTAACAACTGTCTGTAGTTCCAGTTCCAGGCAAACACCAAAGCAAATAAATAAGCTCAAAAAAAAAAAAAAAAAAAAAAGAAAAAAGAAAGCTTGAGGGCAGCCTGTGCTATGTAAAACCCTGTCTGAAAAGACCAAAACAAAATTTTAAGATAAACATTAACAATAACGAAGTCCTTCATTAATGCTGCCTAATAATGCAGAGAGACACAGCAAAGTTGTTACAAGGTATGTAACAACTCCCTTGTTCTATAAGGGACCTACAAACAGTTGGTTCATTGATTGTAGAAGAATAAAACATCCTTTAAAATAAAGTAGAGAGCAGCAGGGGGAGGGGTCTGCAGTGTCAGAGTGGGAAAAGCCCATTAAAAGTAGAAAATAGGGAGAGGGTTCAGGTAGATGTCTCCATACCTGGACCTGCCCTTTTAGAACATGTGAACATGGAAGCTAGTCCTTTCAGGGGATAAAATTTCACTGGCTTGTGGATCTGTAATCTAAAGAGTCTAGGTTTTTTCCTTCTTTTTCTTTCCTCTGTTTTCTTTTTGCAGGAGAATGGGAGCTGGCTTACCCGAGAAGCCCACACATCTGCAGACGTTTTCTTTGTAAACCAGTTCTCTATGACAACCGTTGTGTGTGTTCTGGGGTAGGAGACAGCGGAGTGAGGAATTAATCAAACCTTTTGATGCCTGTTCTCGTCATCTGCAAAGGGGTCTTTACACAGAACACTCTTAAATGAGCAGCGAATGAATATTCATAGATAGACTTTCCCACTGACAAGCCGGAAGGACACCACTCTCAGAGCTGTTTCTTGCTTCCCCGGAGAGTGGACTGGCTTTGGCCTTTGGGCTTTATTATAGAGAGACATGAATCAGCCTCTAACTCTGAAGAAACAAAATGTTCTGTCTGGGATAAACTTGTCAAAGTCCAAGGAGTGATATTTACATGGTCAGTTCAAGAAATGTTCTGCTCTTTTATTTTTGTTTTATTTCATGGGACATAAATAACACAAGCCCTGCCTCCACCAGCCAAGATGACAGGAAGCCCTGGTTGTCACTACTTCTTATGCTCCACTCAATGCCAGAAAGATGATTTTCACAATTTCTCTAGAACAGTCGTTCTCAACCTTCCTAAGGCTGTGATCCTTTGATACAGTTTTTCATGTTGTGCTGACCCCCAACCATAAAATTATATTTGTTAATACTTAATAACTGTAATTTTACCACTATTATGAATTATTATGTAGGTGCCAGTGTTTTCTGATAGTGCTAGGTGACCTCTATGACCCCAAGAAGTCTAGACCCAAAGTTGAGAATAATTGCCCTAGAGAAATGAGAATGATATAGAAAAAAAATGTATTTTTCCTTCAAAGCGAAGCTAGATTAGCATTTCACAGCCCAAATCACCCCCAAGCTGGTTGCATTTGTAAGGGATTTTGAAACATGCCTTAGGAGTCTCTGTATTCATGATTATTTTAAGGGTTTAGGGACAAAGGGGTACCCAGGAACTTCCAGACCTTATTGGCAGCAAGAAGCAGGACACACAGTTCCATGCTGTCAATAGTTCTTTCTAGAACTCTCTACTCAGGTTAAGCAGGGATCATTGAGTCAAAACACCACAGACATGAATTTCTGGATGAGTACAAGTGAGTCATACTTGGAGTCTAAGAAATGGTTCGGGGGGCATTTTTATAGACATATGCTATTATAAAGAATATGATTTTAATATGTTCAAGTATGGGCTTTAATGGAGAGAGGGGAGATTGACAAAAAGACAGTACTTGTTCAAGTGTGGGTAAAGTGTTTTGAAGAGAGCCCATTTAAAGCCAGTAGATGTAAATGCAAAATAATTTTGGTGGGTTTCAAGGGATGAAGTCGATGTGGTTTGGTATACTTATTCTTATCCAAGAAATTTTGTTTTGTGAAATAAGACCATAATAATTTCTGAGGTGATTTAACAGGCTTCTAGAGTGATCAGATCAAAAGGGTCAAAGGAATCCTATTGTAGTACAGACACCTAAGTCACAAGGAAGTCAAGCTACATGCTGACTATAAAGATCATTGATAATCTTGTTTGTGAGATTCTCACAAAGGAACAGGCTTACAGATGAGAAAGGAATAAGATTAAATTCAAAGGGCACATATAACTAGATTTACGTGCGAATTCTTGCTATTTTAACATGCATACCTGAACTATGTCCATAAGAAAGAATCCTGGGGATGGTGAAATGATTCCAGGGGTAAAGCCATTACTGCTGCCCTTGATGACCCGAATGGGGTTCCTCGGACTCTCCTAGTGGAAGATGAGAAAGTCCGCTTGCAAGTTGTCCTCTGCTCTCTACTACTGTGATGTGCCATACACATGTGCACACACACGAATGCACAAATGCCATTTGAAAAAATATACTGAATATATGTTGTATATTTGTAGCATTGGGGGTGGGGGAGTCCAAATTTTTCACTTTTAAATAGGCAAGAGAGATGTTTTGACGTGTTTCTTTGTTTTTTCTATTTTTCTACATGAAAGAAACTGTGAGTTGAAAGTCTAGACTGTTACCCAAACCCTACCATGGAAGGCCTGTGGTTGATTCCATCAGTATGTGGGCCTGGGTGTCTAGTCTGGGGAAGGAGTATCACACCTCTCTTTTATCTATCTGAAAGAATGTTGTGGAAAGAAATGAGCTGGAATTTTACAACTGCTTTCTTCTCTGTCTTCCCACCAAATTCACTTTTTCTGTGATATGATACCCCTGAGTGATGCTTTTTTAAAAATACCCCAACTTTATGTCTAAGGAACTCACTGTTTCCAAGAAGAGGAGATAAAACATACACTGATGGACACCACTGAGAAGACACGCACATTGGGGTGCCATGGAGAAGAACGTGTTATATGATAAGGCATCATATGCCAAGGGTTTGGGGAGGGATGCTTAGGAAGGCATGCTCTAGTGAGGGTGTTTAAAGTTGAGGGGCCACACCCCCAGGAACAAGAGACACTGTCAGTGCAACGGCACAGTTGAGTTGAGGCCCCACAATGGTCAGTCTTAACTGTCAACCTGATTACACTTATAATCACCATAGAAACACACCTCTGGACACATGTGTGAGAGGGTTTCTAGATAAGGTTCATTGTAGTCGGGAGAGCAATTTTCATCCTAAGTCTGCCATTCCATGGGCTGGGGGTCCAGGCTGACTTTTCTTTCTTTTTTTTTCTTTATTTATTTTGTATTTATCAAGAAAAACAGTAAATTGAATTTAAAATGCTGATAAGTTAACAATAACTATAAAGAAAATAAAAATCATAAGCATGACTTATCAAGGGTGATAATGCAAATAATTTGCTACACATAAAATTACTTTGTGTTCAGCTTTCCCTCTGAATTTTTTTTTTCTATCCCTGTATATCCTTATTCAAGATCCCTTCCCCCTCCCGCCACATCAGGTCATTTTTTCTTCTCCACAACTCCCCATCCCCTCCCTGGGCAGGGAGCAGGCAGTCCCATGGTCCCACTGACCCAATAATGCTTAGTTCAGTCTCCACTCCTGGCAAATCCAGTTTTGTCCCCCCTCCCTCAAGAGTGAGTCAGGTGTTCCTCTAGTTGGAGTGGGGTCCAAAGGGTCAGTCCAGGGTTTTTCTGATCCCAAGCTGTTCAGTGGTTGTGGTTTGCCACTTGGGTATGCTTTGCTTTTTTCTTGTTTGTTTGTTTAGAGACCACTAATGAGTGAGTACATCCCCTGATTATCTTTCTGAGATTGTGATACCTCACTCAGGAGGATATTCTCCAAATCCATCCATTTGCCTGCAAATTTTAGGATATCATTTTTTCTTACTGCTGAGTAGTATTCCATTGTGTAGATGTACCACAGTTTGTTAATCCATTCTTCAGTTGAGGGACATCTAGGTTGTTTCCAGGTTCTTGCTATTACAAATAATGCTG
>PVIH01002739.1:40885-63478 GCA_004025045.1 Sigmodon hispidus | reverse complement strand
AAAAAGAGAAAGCAAGTTGAGCACCAGCATCCATTCATCTCTGTCTGTTTCCTGAATATGGATGAAGCAGGACCAACTGTTTCATGTTCTTGCTGCCAACGGACTGTAACTTCAGAATGTAAGTGAAAGTAAACCTGGCCTTGAGTTACATTTATCAGATATTTTGTTACAAGAAGAAGAAAATTAAGGCCGTAACAATGGCTCTGGGGTGGAAGAAAACAAAAAAGGCTTTCTTAGAGGATAGGAACTTTCCTGAAGCAGCTGTTGGCCCTCAGCACAGAAATGTTTGGGATAGTGGAGTTTCAGCGGCACAATGAGTTAGGAAGAAAAAAAAAAGTCAGAATTAGGACTTCCAGTTAAGAACTCAGAAATCTCAGAAGGAGGGTGTGAGTGCTAATCAATCTGCTTGTTACTGTCATTATAGTCCCAAGTAACTGTGTAAGAGCAGGCTCTTTGTTTGGATCTGTCTGAGCCTATGCATTCCCCATCTCCAGTGTCATTATCTCACATGCACAGCTCCGGGATAGACTTCAGTATGTGCCCACATTCACACGAGGCAGAAACCCAGCACTGGGTGTGGGCACACACAAATGAAATAATTAGTCTTTAGTTGTTGTGATGTCTACTGCACAGCTGTAGTTTCTCATGATTATGCATGCTGATAAACATACATGTGCCTAGGAAAACAGTATTATATAAACTTCTGGTCACCAATAGACTATAAAAATAGTTTTGAGCAGAAAAGCTCTGGCTTGCTTAGGGGTTGTGGCTCCTTACAAGGTGAAAGCATCCCATCCCTTATTACTATTAAGAAAAACAATATGGGAAGCCTACTCTTTGTCTTAGCTACCTTCCTGCTATTGTGATGACTACCCTGGCCGAGAGGAAGCTTGGGTGAGGAAATGGTTCATTTCACCTACAGCTCACAGCCCATCTTCAAGGGAGGTCAGAGGAGGGCCCTGGGGGCAGGAACTGACGTAGAAGATATGAAAGAATGAAGAAATGATGCTTACTGGTTTGCCTTCACCCAGGACCACATCACCCACAGTGGCCTGGACTCTCCCCACATCAATCCTTAACCAAGGAAAAGTCCCACCGATGTGCCCACAGGCAGATCTGATAGACTTATTCCATCAGCTGAGTTTTCTTTTCAGAGGTCACTGTAGTTTGTGTTGGTCTGAAGTATTAGTGACCTGAGGGCTTCGGGTGGACTGAGGAGCTCTGGGTAGGAAAGTTGACCGATCACACCCATATACGCTTCTAGTAAGGAGATCCACACATCAAACCCACTGCCTTCTTTCCCAAAGTTCTTTCTTTTCCATCCTATAAAACTCCAATGCCACATGTACGCAGTATCCGTTCCTACAACCCTGAAGTGCTGCTTTTTTAATAAAAACAATTCTGCTTCTGGAGATGCCTGTCTGCTTTTATTTCACATGTCCTGATGCACCAGCTGTGTTCCCCCAACATTCTAAAGAATAGCATAGTCCCACATTTAAGTATGTTCAGTTACATTCTCTAAAGATTTCTCTGAGCTATGACCTACCAGAGAACAAATCCATTTACAGCAAAAGCTGAGGAATTTACTGACACATTAGATGGACCTGTTTCTCTTGAAGAATGGCTTCATTTCATTTCACATCTTGGCTCAGAACCAGCCCAGTAGTTTATACTTCATAGTCCTCATTGGCTATTTCTGCTATGCTACAGGGCCAAGGTGAGTTCATTTATAGGCTATGTGTAGTGGGATTATGTGCTATGTCTTGCCTATGGGTTTAATAAAAAGCTGATTGGCCAAAGGCAAACAGGAAGTGTGGGCAGGGCTACCAGGTTAACATCTCAGTGCAGAGACAGACGCCACCGGGAAGGCTGAGAACCACTCTGGAGAAGACAGCAGCAGACACAGAGGAAAGAAGCTGAAATGCTGCTTTAAGAAAAGGTACCAAGCTGCACAGCCAACCAGGATGAGAAAGATG
Source organism: Sigmodon hispidus (assembly GCA_004025045.1). NCBI lineage: Eukaryota > Metazoa > Chordata > Mammalia > Rodentia > Cricetidae > Sigmodon > Sigmodon hispidus. Next base: position 61,502 of record PVIH01002739.1, on the reverse strand, counting down.
GGTTAGTTTAACACTAAAGAGCTAGCAAGTTATACGCCTGGGCCCTAGGTCAATCAGCAGAGAAATAACATAAGCAACTATGTGTCTCTGTGTGACTGCCAGTGTTTCTGCCAGACTGCCCGTCAAACCTCTAGTCTAGACAGGAAATTCCAGCCAGAAGCAACAGCTATGCTCTCTTGTGGAAAGTAAGTAGTTTCCTTCATTATGTGGAAGATTCTTTACCATCTTTAAGTGTCTCCTTTATTAACTCTGTGAAAGGCTCCAGGAACTTGATGTTTTATCAGAGAAACCTTTGGAACCAGCAATGCTGTTCCCCTCAGTTTCCTGATTGTGGGGCCTTGGGGCCTTGTGAAAATGGCCGCTGCTTTTCCTGAGGGCATCCTACCCCACATTCCCTTAAATCAAGCCGCCAGCACTTGCTTTCAGGAATTCAGCTCCAACTTGTTCTCTAAGGAGAGCGAGAGGTTGTTTTTATTTAGGGTCTTGACTCGCTTGTCCTTAAAAAGTGGGAAGGAATGACGTTGCAAAGAGACTTGATCTGGGCCTTCCTCATCTACTTGGGAGACAGAGTTCAGTCCCTGGGGAGGAGGAACCTTCCTGAGCACTTCATTGAATGAGCCCAAACAGGCAGGGTGGGTACAAAGGGAAATGATGCTCCTCTAAGGGTGGAGGTTCTAGTCTCCAGTGACTGTAAGGACCAGTGGGGTCACTTAAATAGCATGGGGAGGACTGGTGGCCAGTCAGAGAAGCTATCTAAAACCTTAAGATTTTTAAAGTGCCCAAGTTAGCTTTCTGTCATAGTGACAAACCTGTAAAGAAAAGTTGGTTCTGCCTACAGTTTGAAAGGTTTCAGTCTACTGGTGCTTCTTCGAGCCTGTGTAGCTCAGGGCATTATGGGTAGAGAATGGAGCAGAATAGACCCTGTGGCAGCCAGGAAGCAAAAATAGAAGAACAAGAGAGGATTCCGTCCCCTCAGGATCATACCTGACATAGGTCTTGTCTAGTCATTCAAAGGCCAAAGAAGAAAGAAATTCTTTCAAGACAGCGATCTGGGAACTCTGGGTTTCTATTCTGTAGAATCTGTAGACTTAAGACTCAAAGATCAGCTCTTAACTGACATGCTAGCCTTCCAGGTTCTGCCCATGCCCTATGAAATTTTGAATGGCCAGTTCTCATAATGACTAATCCCAATTCCTTAAAAATCTCCCTTCTTCTTGCATTTGTATGTATATACATATGTGTGCATAGGAGCTATATCCATATCTTTGTCTATCCTATTATTTCCATTTCTTATAAAACTCCATCTATGCTCCTTAAAATTCCCAGGAAAGCTCAAGAAATCCATGCACATACAAAGCTTTCCTAAATGTGAAACCCTAATGCAAAACTAAGTGGATAAACTAGGAGTGTAGAAACAGGATGAGCTATGTTCCTCTAAAAGAAGTGACTGCTACTCACCCCTATGTAAGTTTTGCCTTGAGAAAGGGAAAACTTGGGATATCAGAAAATATTTAACATTTTCTGTTAAAGCACTAGATGGATGTCCGAGTTGGGTTGCTGTTACTCTGATAGGCACCATCACCAAAAACAGCTAGGAAAGAAAAGGGCTTATTTCATCCTACCGCTCCCAGATGGGGAACACAGGGCAGGGGGTTCAAGGGAAGAAGAACCAAGAGGTAGGAAGTTCATGGAGGAACATGGTTTCCTGGTTTGCCCCTCCGGTCTGCTGAGTTATCCTTCTTGTACAACCCACCTGCCTAGACGTGGCAGCACCCACAATGGCCTCTTACATCAGTCATCAATCAAGAAGATGCTCTGTAGGCCAGTCGGATGGAAGCATTTTCCTACTGGAGAGTTCTTTTTTTTCAGATGACTCTAACTTGTATCAAGGAGACAAAATAACAACCACCACAACAAAAACTAACCAGGAAAAAGAGATTTGCCTCTTGTATTTTAAGCATCACCCTAGAAGTCCAGTCTTCAACCGTGTGTAGGAAATACTGGATTTGATGCCATAGAAAATGAGTAAAAGACCTTTTTATACCCAAGGACCATCTTGCCGAGAAAGGAAAATATGGCTCATGAGTTTGAATCTTTCTGAAAAGCAAAACAGTTTTAATAGTTTTTACTTTGGCTCTCCAAGAGGCCTTTGTTTTTATTTCTTCACAATATTTCCTTCTTTAGATACCAAGGTGAGAAGGGGGTAAAGGTGGTTTACTTTCTCATTGACTTTATTCTATCACACTTTTGAATCCTGTCAGATACATTTTTAGAATCCTGGCACTGAATGGAGCTTCATGAAGACAAGGTAACTTCCTGAGCTTTCTACCCAGGCTATTTCTGTCTTGCTCCTTTCAAAGGACTCACAAGCCAAGGCAAGAAGGAACAGATAACAAAGGTGAAAAGAAAGCCCTGTTATGTAGGAGGCAGGCTTGCACAGAACATGTGATTTAGGTAGCAGGAGGTATGGATGTGAATCATGAAATTATATAGCATTCCACTGCCTCTAGGAGAAAGGGTTCAATGAAACAGACTAACCTATCATCGAAAGAGGCATAACTGCTGGTTAATTATTGAACCATAGAGAGTGCAATTGATTTTCACTTTTTTTTCTTTCAAAAGCAGCTAATTTCTGGGGATCTATTTTTCTCAGCTTTCCAGTGCATTCAATGTTACAGAAAAATTTGATGATTCATGTAATTGAGCAAAAATATGTGTTGTTATATAAAAGTATGAAAATGATTAAACTATCATTTGGGTACCTCTCATTTCTGAGTTCATTATGCAAGATGTAATAGATACTGAGGTTTTCATTCTCTTAATAGTGAAATCTATCCTTTGGCTAAAATGGTTTCAGGTAAATCATCTGGACTAGGAACTTAGTACCAAAATGATAATGCCCTAATTCTGGAAGCTTTCTTTGGAGGATGCTGCGTACCAGATGGTACTATGAAGCACAATGAGAGAATCTATTTTCTAATAGGGCAAGTGTGGTACTGTGCAGACACTTGGAGATGCGGGGCAACACTGAGTGCAGTTGGGGGCTGTCTGTCCTCTGCACGCGTTCTTTCAGGATCCCATTCATTTTTCTCTCCCAGACAGTTGTGGAATAAAATAGCTTAGTGTTTCTCACCTGCATGGACATTCCCAGGGATATTTAAAGCATGCACAGAGATCTGAAGCACAATACCAACATTCCTATGTGTTGTGTTGGAACTGTTGCTTAGAAGTCAGAGTTAGTTCTAACATGCAGCCAAAGTGGGGTCACTACTCTCTTGGAGAACAAGAATAAACCCATGGATTACAGAATGCCAGAGCTTGAAGAGGTGATGTTATTGATAGGGCAAGTGATATTCTGAGACTAAGATCTGTTCCAAACCACGTATCATATCAGTAACAGAATTGTAAACAGAACCCATTGTGATCTCATTCTGCTTTTGCCTAGTGTTTGTTGTTGTTATTGTTTTGTTTTTAGTGGTACTCCATCACACAGACCTTGGATGATTGTCTAGGGAAAAATTAAGAGACTTTAAAAAGAATTTGTGAGAGGTGAGAGTTGTCAAAATATTGTAGAAGCAGCCTTTCTTTTAAACAGGACCAGCCATAATGCCATCACCCGAACTGTTGTGGGTTGTTGAGTATCTAGATTTAGACTGAGTCAGTTCTAGCACACCTGTTTTGAGCTTTATGTCTGAAGTTACAGTGCTTTCCAACATAGGCGAGGAATCCACAAAGACTCATTGAAAACCCATGTGAGAGTTCTGCCCGTCTGAAGTTTCTTTGTCTTCAGTGCACACAACACCATGGCATGGCTTTTGTTGGGAGGAAGCCAGAGTCAATCCCCAGTCAACAAGTGGGAAGGAGCACCTGTTAGGGAGGAGGGGCCCTGCAGCTGCTTTGAGCATGAAGATGCACGGAATGGGAGCTGCCTTCAGTCGACATCCAAAGCATATGAAGGATAAGATATCATGGCAGACTTCCTTTGCTTGCCTGGCATCTTTTCAGAAGTCAGCCTTTCTCATTTCCAGGTTGTGTGCATGCTGGATCTCTATACCAGACTTAGGGCTGGAAACACAGTTGTTGGTTGCAACCCAGAATTAAATGGTAGGACCCTATTGCTGAAGAGGTTGCATGATTTGGCCACTACACTTGGAGAAATAAAGCTAGAATGTGGCCCAGAATATCCTTTCCCTGTGTGCTAGCTCCTGTAGTACTAGAAATTGCTACTAAGGTTTCTGGGGAGAGTTTAGCCCAAAAGACCTACTTACCTGTGAATCCTCCATGCTTCACAATGGAAATACCAAGCAAAATGTGCCAATCAGTACAACAGTAGCTCAAGTAATTATGGATAGAACTACCCCTATTATCTGACTTAAGGCCAGCTCTACAGGGGCAAAGCCATATCTGGTATGGAGAATTTATACAAAAACCTGTGAGTACAGAGATCACAAGCTCCAATGGAGAAGAAGTTGCTGTTGTTTGTTCAACTAATGTACCAGTTAATGTGCTTCCCCACATTGGTGTTTATAATCAAAGGTTCATACTACTGATCATGCCCCTTTGGATTTTTTCATTTTCTGTTTTTTAACCATTTCTTCATTGTGTTTTGGGAAGGGGAAATGCTTCCAAGACTTGCAATAGAGACAAGGTTAGAATTGAGCGACCCAAGGATTTAGTGTGTCTTTTGAAAGAGAATAATCAGACTTTGTCACCCACTCGAAGGCTCGGGAACCCTTGCAGAAGAGAGTGGTGGTATGTGAGTCAGAGGAAGAGGTGGAATTGTACATCCATTGAACCAAACAATAGCCATCTCGAGGTGTTCAGCTGTGTTTGCTTGTAAACAATTATTGTAGATGAGCTTGCTCACTGTTTACACGCCCCCATAGAAGGGTGGGGAGTGTCATGGGATCTTCACCTGAATGCACAGCCACTACCTACCACCTGTTGTATGAAACTTTGTTATAATTGCACAGGTCGGGGAGAGACTTGAGTATATAAGCTGGGAAAGACTAGAGGAGGTGTGTACCATGTATGTGAGTATGGGGAAGCCCTTGTCCCTGCTGGGTAAAGACTTTCCAGACGTGGCCTTTTTCCTGTAGGTAGCTCCTCACCTCTGCTTTGTAAAGAAGTCCAGTAGACTAATTCATTCCCTAAGAAGAGGTCCTCAACCTTCCTAATCCTGTGACTCTTTGATATAGTTTCTCATGTTGTGGTAACCCCCAACTATAAAATTATTTTTGCTGCTACTTCATAACTGTAATGAATCATAATGTAAATATTTTTGGAGACAGGAGATCATCAGAGGGGTCGTGACCCACAGGTTGAAAACCACTGCCCTAGGATGAATTTTGGTGAATTCTACCTCTGTTTCTTATTGGGTCCTCAGGAAGATAATAGAAGTTGTTTTATGTCTCCCCCTAGGAAGGAGTTTTATTACCAAGGGCCTAAGACTTTCTGGTAGTGGAAGAAGAGGCTTCATTCTGTGCAATGATCTAGAACTTTAGTATTCAGAGGTTGGAGATGAATTAAAAGAGGCACATCACTGTCTGGTACCATGAGAGTCACTGGATTAGACCTTGCTTAAAATTTTCTGGATGTCTTTGAAGACTCTGGTTTCCCAGTTACATGACACATAATTTTTAGTTCCCCTTTCTCCCTTTAGGCTACTGTGAGTTGGATGGTTTTGTCCTCCAACAGAGTCTCAGGACTTGAAATTTTGTCTTAACCAGTGCGATGCTTGGGAAATGTTGCCATTCCAGATATCAAGATATATTGAGGCTCACTGCAAACAACTCCAACATGAGTGCTGATAAACTGGATCAATTGGCTATATTGCCAGACATTTTAAGGGCAATGTGATTTCAGGGGCTAGGAGAGAAATTATTGGTTGTTATAAAGATTGATACAGTTTTTACTGATAGCTCCTTGTTTTGCTCATATCAACCAATAACCTCACCAGGCTTCCTTCTGCTCAGGATAATTGATTCCACACGCATCTCAATGCTACACAGAGAGTCAATTTCATTTCTAATCGTATCAGGCATAGATTTGGGAGGCAGCTTAATATGCACTTGTGACTCTGATAGCTTTTCCTTTTGTGCATAGTTCTGTATTGCAAAATGGTCTGTAGTCATGGATATGCCACTCCTGAGATTAGAGAAAATGGAAACTTGGATCATATTTAGGACACTATAAAGCATGAAAAATATTTAAGAATATATCCAAACTTTCAAAAATGTCAAATCACCAATGTAGTCATTATATTAGAACTATGTTGTCTTTTTTTATATGATACCCCCATGAGAGATTGGTTTTATCCAGTCTTATCACAACCCAGGATACCAAAATTGGAGCTGTTCAAGTCCCATATATACATACACACACACACACACACACACACACACACACACACACACACACATATATATATATATATATAAAATTGTACAGTATTTGTATGTACTGACAGAGGTCTTCCTGAAAACTTTAAATGATTTCTAGATTGCATTTGAAGTATGACTGCAAAATATTCTGCTTTGGAAATAATGTCAAAAAAACATGTATATGTTCAGTTTTTATGTTTAGTTTTGTGGTTTTTGAGACTGGGTCTTGCTATGCAGCTAGCTTTGGCTGGCCTGACCTGGAACTCACTATATAAATCAAGAATAGTCTAAGACGTGGAGTATTCCTTCTACCCCTGCATCCAGAGTGCTTTGATGGCAGGTATGCACCAGCACATCTGGCTTAACTAATGCGCTTCAAGAACAGCAATAACTTTTCTCTACAGACTATTAAGGATACAAGCAGAACTTGCTCATGTATGATTTAGAGTTGCTCTGATTCTTTATTATGATCCAGTGAGCAATGAGAAATCCATCATCATGATGTAGCCAAGTAATATAAAAGCAAGCATTGAAGAAGAAAAACATACAGGAGACTGGGAAACAAGACCCAAGCAAAAGGGAACAAAGGCTCTTTAAGAATCAGGGTAGAGAATATTCTGGAAGCATGCTAAAGGTTTATATTGTTTCATGCAGAAAGAGGAATCTTAATTACTTTGTAAACATTTTGAGATTTCAAAGAGTCCTTGGCTGTCTGCATGAGTTGGCCACAGTGTGCCCCAGTAAATTATTTATGTGGCATGTCACTATTGCTGCAGGTTCCTATCAAGCCCCAAGTGTATAAACTACGACTATATTGGCTAGATTTAGCAGACACTTCAGACTGTTTACATCCACTGTCATTTTGAAAGATTGTGTTTCTAGATTCTTTACAGATTAGCCATTGAGTGTGACAAGACTCTTTTTAAATAGCCCTGAAAACAATGTGTGTGTTCTCAGAATGGCCATGGAAGGCACAGGGCCTGGTGTTTTATTTCCATGCAGAAGTATGGAGAAAACATTTGAAGGCCTAAGAGGAAGAGTTGGGATGGTTCAGGAGATAGGCAGGGTCCAGCTAGGCTTTCAGGTAATGATGTAACCTCTTGTATTTTTCCAGTGAGAGCATGTGACTAGCAGTAGTAAATAATTATTTTGCTAACTATGAGATACAGTTTTTCCTCCTCTGCTGTGTCCTTTCATAGATAACCTTTTAGCTATATGTTTTTGGTCGACTTGTCCATCTGAGTTGTTACTACTGGTGGATCCAAGAAGCATCACTGAAAACCACAGGCAATGAGACAAAGGAAAAGAGGCCAGTGACTAGGGAATTACCACCCTAATAAGTACCTGGGCCAGTCTTTAGGAAACAGAGTACTTATCTACCATTCTCTTCACTAGTGGAGAAGTGCTTTGAATCCTGAACAGGCCCCCAGAGGGAGAAAGGCCAGGGGTCTTACATAAGAAGCTGTCAACTGGCAAGACTATCTGATTCATTCAAGTGGATAGGGTGAGGGATGTACGGGTGGGACATGGACAAAGTCAGTTTACTAAGATAGTCATTTTTATATAGCTGAAACCATAGCTTTGTCATGACATATTTATTATACCCCTTCAACAATAAGTATTTATTTGACATATTTTTTTTTCACAGAAAAGGACTTCAGTGAGTGGATTTGAACCAGGTTTCTAGCTGTACCTTCCAATAATATTACTATGATATATGGACACTAATGTAATAAAATCACAGTAAAATTTCCACAGAACCTCTGTAACATGAAATATTATAAAGTCATTGCAATCATACTTTAGGAATTTTTTTTATAACTCAAGAAAATGCTAAATAAAATGCTAAGTGAAAAAATCAGATTATAAACTGCAGTTACAGTTATAGGAAAAAAATAGTTTTGCATAGAAGAAAAAGATTGGGAAGAAATATACCGAGGGGATGATATTGCTTACTGTAGAAGGGGAAGCTGCATAACAGATAACTTTTTATACTTTTTATTTCTTAAATGTTTGACATTAAACATGTGTATCTTTAAAGGAGTAAGTGTGTGTATTCGGGTTTCTCTCTATGAGCAGATTGAGAAGGAAACTTGCCGAATAAGCATCACGTTTACAGATGTGTACTCACCCATGTGTCCATCACGAAGAGCGGCTTTCCTGTAAACAGACCCTCTTGTGCTTGCTGATTTGGACACAGGAGGCCAGCCATTACTCACTGCTCTTCTTGCTTCTGGTTCCCCCAGGCAACCTTGCAATCTCTCTGTGCTTTATTCAAAATTAGCTTATGGGCCTGCTTCTGGGAAAACTTGCCAGATCACCAAGGCAGATCACAGAACTGGATCTGCCTGTCAAGACTCCCGCAAAGATACATGGTTCACCAGGGAGGTAGTACCTGGAGGCGGTAGTCCTTATGTCCTTTGAGGACCAAGCTGAGGATTGCATTTCACTCCCTGTAACTTCAGCTTCTGTCTTTAGTTAGCAGTCACGCAGGCTACGGCAGCCAGAGGATGGGACGTTCTTATCCCCGTCTGAGAATCAGGACAGGGCAGGGGACACTAGGAGAGTTGAAACAAAGCGTTATTTTGTCCCACTGCATGCTTGAAATCCCAGCATTGAGGCTGGAAGATCAAGATTTCCAGGTTTTCCTTAGCTACATGAAAACTTTGAGGACAGCATTAGCTACCTGAGCTCTCATCTCAAACAAACACAAAAGTAACAAATAAACAACAAAGGTAATATCTTTAAGAAGAACATCCTCAGAAGGAAGGTTATAAAAGCTACTGGTGAGTCTGGCACTGCATAAGGCTGAACAGCAGCCTCTCACAGATCAAATGCATACACACGCAGCAGGGGTTTGGATCTGAAGGGGATGAACAGTCATGAAAGTCACAGCGATTTGGAGTGGTTGAGAAGGATTTTTTTTTTTTTTTTTTTTAAGAACAGGCAATGATCTGAGTAATGAGTCAAGTTCAAATTCATGCAACCCATTTAACTTAGTAGTGTGCAGTCTCTTGGGCAATGCAAGCAGCTGTGATTCTGATCATGGTTCTGCCTAACACTCCCTGTGTAACCTCACTGGAACATCATTTGGAACATCCCTGGTCCATAAAAAATGTCACTGTAAGGATGTTACACACAACTGATGGGAATTTCCTGAGTAAACTTGGTTGATAATCCTAAACACTTAAAACTGTGAGACAAATACAGAGACAGGTAGCAAGGGATTCTTGTAATATAAAATGCTAGTAAGAGAAAGTTCTGTGGTATTATGCTCTTGTACAATGTAAATATTTGTTCCTCCAACTGGTTTAATAAAGCACTGATTGGCCAGAAGGCAGACAGGAAGTATGGGCAGAGCTACCAGACTAAGAAAACTCTGGGAAGAGGAAGAACAGAGCAGAGATGCCAGGGAGATGCAGAGAGGCTGGATGAGAATGCTGCTCTGAGACAAGGTACTAAGACATATGCCTAATCATAGGTTAGTTTTAAGAGTTAGTAAGAAATATGCCTCAGCCATAGGCCAAGCAGCATGTAATTAATATGACTTTGTGTGATTATTTGGGACTATTCTTACTACAAGAAAGCTCACAGAAAGTATGCCTCAAATGGTGTTTATTTGGCACCAGCAAATCAATTCAAAAGGATCTTTTCTGAGGTTTGATAGATAGAAGCTGAATACCGAGAGGGACAAGTGGTTGAGAGTCAGGAACTCATTTCCTTAAGTAGAACTCAGCACTGAGTGGTCCATTAGGAGAGTTTAGAATATCACTGGGAAGAGCACTGTTTGGAGGAATGTATGGCTCCCAAGCCTTAACTAGAGGTAGCCAAGGCTCTCTTGCACTCCTCATCTTTCTGCCCTGCCTCCCAAGTGCTGGGAATACAAGTGTGCATCTCCATACTCCACTTTCTCAGATTTGCAACAGGGTTGATAGAGCCCTTAGGAAGGACCCTGAGAGACTCATGTCCCCAGATCCGATTCATAGCAGCATCTAATTCGTCAAGATTTTGAACACAAGACACTGTATGTACTTGCCTGTTCTGTACTATGAAGTGATTTCAGTCAAGGAAGGAGCTGTGTGCCAGAAGCAAAAGCATAAACAAAACAATAGCCCTAGTTAAAGTTCAGTCTGCTGAGAGAACACACTTTCTTTTTTATGTTGGGCTTCACTAAGTAAATACTCACAATTCTCTCTCTCTGTCTCTGTCTCTCTCTTCTCTCCCAGCTTTCCAACCCTTTGGGACTGGGGCAACTTTGCCTAAGGAATAGAAAAGGTCAGGATTGACTTGATTAGTTGTGGACGTCAGAAGAGGCTATGTTGTGGTGGCTTTTATACAGCAGTGTGCTATTTGACACCAGGGCAAAAACCACCTGTTAAGCGACCTTATAGCAAATGTGGAAGAGAAAAAAAAAAACAATAAGCAAACAAGAAGAATGAGGCCACAGGGATACAGTAATAGGATTTCCACAAGGTGATATTTGCAGCCCTTGTGCCAATATTGACTCACTAAAAATGAGACTGAAAAACAAACCTGCTTTGCATTTGAGCCAACCATGCAAAGTGCTGGGATTCTCCCTCAGAGAGGTTTTCACGAGCTCTTGGATCCAGCCTAGGAGCCAACACCCTGTTATACCTAACCTATAGTTCCCCACTACAGAATCTTCCACACGCCATCTATAGCCATCTCTGCTGGCTCACAGCAGCTTTTCCTTCTAGTGGCTTGAGAAATAACGAGTCAAAATCAACTGCAAGAGATGACATACAGTCTTATGAAAACTACCCTTTTATTTTTTAACATGGGACTGCTGTGTTGTTCCCCAGCCTTTCTGTATGCTCTGGAAGAGCGTCATCTAAAATTTCCTCTCTTGAGAGGGTTGACTGACCAGAGCCTTCTGCTGTAGGGAAGGACAAATGATCATCTAACTGACTGATTGCCCTACTGTGAGTATAATAGAAGCAAAAGGCATTTCAAAAGCAGTGGGAAAGAATAAGATTTGAGAGGGGATAAGGACATTTGGGAGGCTGCTGCTAGTAGAAAGAGAGCCGACTTTACCAAGAGAAAGTCCATGGATGTATAGAGCAGAAAATATGCCCGCATTTCGTTCAGAAAAACCCAAAGAAGCTGCAAATACTCATAAGAAGGGGTTGCTCGATACTCCCGAGACCATATTTGGAATTCTCAGCTCCTGTAGTAATTTTTTACCACCCCCCCATGTATGTGCATGTGTGGTTCTCTATGCATTTTTATCCGAGGCTTTACATATGACTAATTCATCTAAGTAACTTTCTTATCACAAAGCCACTGGACACACTTCAGATTTTGGGACTGAAATACGGGCCAAAATGAGTCTAGGTCAAGTCTTCCGATTCCTTCATAAATCTTTCACCTTAGTCTGAGAATGTTCTTTAGTTTCTAATCTTCTATAGACTGGGAATTTCAAGAAAAAGAAACCAAATGTACAAGCTGGAAATTACCCAGAAGGCATTAGAAGGAACCGATGTGACTGAGGAAAGCAGATCTCTGAATTTCTTCAGTTCTATGCTGAATCTCCCTCTGCTGGCATCATTACCATTTTCCTGGCCACACTGTGAGGGAGAGAGCCCTGAGTTCCTCCCACACCAGGGACAATCCTCTGTCTCCTTGGGGTCTTCTCCAGCCTTACATGCCATCTACTGTGATCTGACTATGAATGTCCCACATAGGCTTATGTTGAAGACTTCGTCACTAGGTGGTAATGACATTTGGGAAGTTTATGGAACCTTAGGGAGATGGAGTCTTCCTGGAGGAAATGGACCACTGGAGGCAAGCCTTGAGGTTTCCTAGCTCAGACACACTTCCAGTCTGTCTAACTGCAGGCATAATGTGACCAGCTGCTGCAGGCTCCTGCCCCCACAATTTCCCAGCTATGGTGGACTGTCTGCCTTCTTGAACTGTAAGCCAAAATAGACCCCCCCCCTTACGTGGCTTCTCGCCAGTTATCTGATCTCAGCAATGAAAAAGTGACAACTGTGTGATATAAATCAAGGGTGAATCTGAAAGGTCGCTTGTGCACAAAATCATTTCTTTGAAGAGATTGGTCTTTTCTAGTGGTTCTTTAACTTGGATAATCAACCCTTTAACTTTTTTCTTGTCTTGAAAAAAAAAGATCCTTTTATTGAAGGATGAACAGTTTTCAAATTTGGTGATCTTTTTATCTATTGTTAAAAATATTAACAATCTCCCAGTAGTCCATAAAACTGAGAGGCAGGAGGAAGGAAGGGGCCTATATCAGGTGCCTCTGTGGGAACATGGATTCATTCTTACAAAGCTCTACTTCAGAGAAGCCTTTGGTACCTGAGGGCGGGGCCCAGGCCTGTTGAGTGTGCCTGGCAGCCAATAGATTCAAAAGTTTGGTTTGCCCCAGAAAGTTCAGCTACTAGCTACTATATCCTGAACCTCTTTGCCCAATCCTGAAATGCCAAGACGTGCAGCACCTCACTTACATAGGTTTTCTCTACAACCCCCTCCCTCTGTGCTGGAACAGAACGAGGTTATATCAATCCAGGTTTGTTTGGAACCTGTATGTAACAATAAAACCCTTGTGCATGTTGCAGCATGTCCAACTCCATGGTGGTTTTTGGGACTTTTCTAGAGTCTAACACAACACCCTGACACTATTTATTTGTTCTTAGAAGATTTGCTCTCTTGAGGATGAGTAACAAGGTCTACTCAAATCTCTATCTGAGGCACAATAGGAGTTAAAAGCCCTTCTCACTCTCATAGCACAGAGACTGGTCCAAATCTGAATTCCGATAGTGGGAAGATGATGAGGGATAATGGCCTTTCCTTTGAAGATGCTTGGAGTATGATTTCTGCAAGATGGAACCTCAGTCATTTCACTGAGATGTGCAAAAGACCATGCCACAGATTCTCTAGAAAATTCCAGAAGAATTGTGAAGTGTGTGTGGGATGTGTTCCTACCACCTAGACATTTGATGTCATGAGACAAAGAGGCCAGACATCTATTTCAAGAGAGAGATCATAGGGTGTCAGTGTTTAACAAGTAGTGGTTTATGGATCAAACATGGTTGACATGTCTGACCCCTGTCTTGGGCACAGTGAACATAAAAACAGCAGGAGCTTGCAACAGAGAAAGGCGGACACATTTGTTTCAGATTCACAGTCTAGCTTCCCCTCTTAAAAACAACTGACTATCCCTAGTATTCAGAAGAGGGTTACAAGTCCAAAAAATAGTCCTGGGCTAAGGCAAAGGAGCTGGTGTAGCTAGGGGACTTGGAGTCCAGACCCTTGGCCATTGGCTAAGCAGTCTGGGGACTTTGTCCAGTCTCCAGCTCTCTGCCGAGATGGGCACGTGTAGGCAGAAGGTGGACAGCTTATTTCTCAGCCTTTCCCAGCCTGCAATTTGTTCAAGGCTTTTCCTCTGAGACTCCTTCAAGCCTTTACATAACTGCCTGGGCTGAAAGTCCATTTAGGGTAAGCGAAGGGCCTCAGCTGTGATCTGGTCCTCGTCATTGTAGAACTGACTGAGCTGGGAACAGTGTGTTCAGACAGAGTCAGGAAAATTCATTGCCATCAAGTTACAGGCATTGGTCTGAGGTTGCTCTCCAGCTTGGCACCTGACAGACAAAACTGGCTTTTGGTCAGGACCCTGGTATAAGGAAAGGCAGGCTGGAGGATGGGGGTAGACTTAAACCCAAGGGCAGTCTTTCAATGCCAAGAAACTGTCAGACATGGTTGGTCACTTATCCTTCTGGGACACTGTCCCTGTGTGAGTATACAGTGAAGGTAGTAGGGTCAGCCCACTTCTCTGAAATATTTGATAAGGACAAAATGCATATGGGAGCAAAACTATAAAGTGACAAGAAAACAAGCTTGTGATCAGCTCTGATGGCTGTTCCTGTCCCTGTCCAGGACCTAAAATGAAAACAAGGACTGAAGAATTTTAGCACAAGATAAAGGCAGAGAGAATCTGGGCATCCAGGTGACGTTAAGACAATAGACGGGGAAACTAAGTCCAGGACAAGAGAGCCAATGGGCACGGGGAAGAACTCCTGCCTACGCGTGCTTCAGGCCTGTTCATACTTCTGGTCCTCAAGATGGCATTCACCTCCCACTTCCAAAAGCACCCTGTTTGCTGATGGATAATTTTTCTACTGGGAATTTCTGCTGATTCTCTTCCCTCTCCATATTTACCTACCTTCCCCTTTACTATTGTGTGGGTGGTGAGGGGATATTTATGTTTATGTGTGTGTCAGGGGTTGTGTTTGTGTGTCTGTGTATAGGCCAGAGGTCATCACTGATACCTTTCTCTATATGATTGTGTGTGTGTGTGTGTGTGTGTGTGTGTGTGTGTGTGTGTGTGTGTGAGAGAGAGAGAGAGAGAGAGAGAGAGAGAGAGAGAGAGAGAGAGAGAGAGCGAGAGAGCGAGAGCACTTTTAACTGAACCTGGAGCTCACCATGTCAGCTAGACTGACTGGCTGGTCATCAGACCCCTAGGATCTACATGTTCCCGCCAAGATTTGGGGTTACAGACACGTGCCTCTGTGCCCAGCTTTTATGTGAATTCTGGATGTCTAAACTCAGGCCCCCATGCTTTCTCAGTAAGCCCTCTACACACTGAACCATCTCCCCAGCTTCTCTGTTGCAATATATTTCTTTTAAGTAGAAAGCTCCTTGCTATGGGACCACAGGGGACCAGTGGCTGATGTTCTACTCTGGGCCACTCAGATCTATTGACATACTGGGTGAGCTGTAGCACCCTGCAGAGGAAGCAGAGGCCTTTAACTGCTCAAGAATGGGTTTAATATACTAACTGGGTGTTGTTCAGCTGATAGAATAATAACAGTCACAGACACTATTATGGAGCACTGGGTGTTTGCCAGAGACTGAGCCGAATGTTGCATGCATGTTTTCTATTTAACCTTTCTGTCTACCTATGAGTCTGTTATACTCTTATTTCACACAAATATCAGGAAGAAATTCAGAGAGTTGGTGGAACTTCAGTGACCCAATCTGCCCTCAAGACAGATGGACTCTGAGCCCATTTTGTTCAGATTCTAGATAGCACTCTAATCCCTGGGCTGTTATCTCTTAGGTGCAAAGATTTGGATCAAGTCATCCCAATGTGGTTTGGACTTTGACAGGATTGCAAAGCTTCAAGTCATTCCTGGGCACAGAAGAGACAAGGCTACAATAAGAAATTTCCCCAAAGCCCCAGACTCCCTGTTTTTTTTCAAAAGTGGGATAAAAGGTAAATAAGGTGGAGGCTGAAAAGATAGTTCGCCTCGCAAAGTGCTGGGACTGTAAGCATGGGGGCCTGAGTTCGAGTCTCAGAACCCACATAAAACTCCATGTCATGGGAGCACACACTTGTGATCCCAGATGAAAACAGTATGGCCAGCTGATCCAGCCCAATTGATGCACTCCAGGCCAATGGCATCAATAGTATACCTGAAGAAGCTGACACCCAAGGCTGTCCCCTGGCCCCCACATAAAGGTGTATGCACAAACACACATGCATACACATCATACATATGTGTAACGATTTATCCTAAGTTGGAACTTTCTACCCTGAGTTGAGATTCATTAAGGCCCAGGACATTTTAATTTGAAATAGTCCATTCTGGAGTGTCCATTAAGATTCAACCAGATTCTAACTCAAAAATCTCAAGAAGATCGCAAATTTACCGGATTCACATGGCTGCTTCCTCCTCAGGGTTATGTGAACAGCAATGACTTGTGAAGAAAGGGCGTTTTCATCAGGGCCAGCTGCCTGAAGAGAAGACTCTCCAACCTGTCCAGAAACTTACAAGTTGTATGTAGAGTTCTGAGTTACAGCTTTTGTGATTCCCACCTCATGCTGGGTGGGCTTCTCCAGCTGCTCCTGCTGTTGGTAAGCTCTTACACATGTTCCTCTGCATAACACTTCACCCACATTTCTCTAAGAAACTCTAAAATGCCCTCTGGTTCACCAAGTTGGTATTTGGTGGAATTTTTGGTCTTGTCTAGCCTCCATTTCCTTTCTGAGGTGAGCAGATGTTTGTCTCATAAGAAAAAGTTAGCACACACACACACATACACACACACACACACACACACTATGATTTTTGTTGTTGTCCATTTGTTTGTTTTTAAAAGGTAGTAGTTTCTTTCATAAGAATAAGTGCTATTTTCCTTTTTGAGTTCTTCTGTCCTGTTCTAGGACATGTAAGATGTCCTAGAGGAGACAGTTTTCACTGTCCATCTAGTGCTGTGCTGATGGTGGCTTGACTGTCTCACATGGGCTTAATAAGAGCTAGTGGTGTGTAACTCTTCCAGATTCCACATTATAGGAGATTAAATTAGTAATTTTGCAAATGTTTTTGTTCTGAGTCCCAGAGCAGCTTGACCACACAACTGCTATGACAGGGCTAATGAAAGATAGACAGACAGGAGGCTCTTGCTGGTGGCACCTGGTGGTACCAGGAAGGGCCCAAAGGACCCATGAGCAGACACCATCCAGGGAGGAGCAAGCATCTAAAGGAAAGTACCTGATGTTCCAAACATTCCCACCTGGGAAATGGACAGATAGTCTCCAGGTATATCTGCTGCTCTGCTGATATAGGGAAATGACCACTGCTAAATGTTGAAACATCCCTAGAAGTCAAAGCAGCCGATGAATTCATGACAGGCACCCCTAGCCCAAGCTTGGACCAATTCCAGGACTATAATCCCGAAGCTCTGAAGCCCCTAGAGCCCTCCCCTCAATAAAAACTCTTGCCTCATGCTGCTCAGGGTTGCTCCTACACCACTATGTAGGACAGATGGAGTGACCCAAGCTAGCTTGTCAATAAAGAGATTCTTTGCTGTTGCATCAGACCAGTCTTTTGGTGTTTTGGGGGGTCTGGACTCTGGGTGTAACATTTGTACCATAGAAAATAGAGCAAATGTCACAAATCAGAACACTGTCTCCCTGCAGCATTGTCATGGGGTATTTATTTATCTACATATTACTGATTCTCACCCTGTTTATCCTTTTGTTAATAAATCCATGGCCCCTCTAGAGTTGTTTCTGAAATGGATTTGAAAGGCAGCCTGGATTTATGTATTGAGATCCTATCCTGAGTCAGTGTAGGAAGCTCAGCTTTGAGAAAGCAGGGGAGAAAACAGGGTAGTTAAGCAGGCAGGACCTGCTTTCTTCAATGGAAGGAAGAACGATGCCTGATCACCCAGGATGCTGGAGTGAAAATGGTCAACCTGGTGATTGCCTGTGATTCCGTTAGGAGCCAGCCTCCACCTGAGTTTCCCCAAATCCTGGGAGCAGTTCAGGCCCTAACCATGGACGTTGACTCTCAGTCAACAGGACCCACCCTTATGAGAGAGGCCCCAGGCACTTTGCATCCTTCATTAGTAATATCCATTTTTATGCTTATTATAAATCATTCCTCTAGGTCTGTGCTTCTCAGCCTCCTAATGCTGTGACCCTTTAATACATTTCCTCATGTTGTGGTGACCCTGAAACCATAAAATGATTTCATTAATACTTCATACCAGTAGTTTTGCTACTGTTATGAATTGTAATGTAAATTATCTGATATGTAGGATATCTGATATGTGATTCCCCAAAGGGAATGAGACCTAGAGGTTGAGAACTGCCCTAGCCTTGAGCAGTGTTTCCCCTTCAATAGAGCTCATTCTTACAATAAAGGTCTCAGGTATTTTGCTAGAGCTGGGGATTTGCAAGAGAATTTTGATGTGGCCATCCCTGAAGCTTTGCTATGAGAATTATCATATGGAGAGACATTTCCCCTCAAAACTTTACTCTGTTTAAATGTGTAAGAAAATTAAACCATGGGTCAGACTCTACAGATTCTAGAATTCTCTAGCTTTTCTAGTTCTAGAGTCTAAAAGTTTTGATCCAGTCTGACTGACCAGGTTCAGTTGGGCAATGTTTCTATTCTCACTTTCATGGCTTGTTTCCCTGTGGACTGTGATACCTGTAGGGAAAATGACACCCCAACAAAGTGAGCACACATTTTCATGTGTAGGAGAACATATACACAACATTGCTTAGTGACAGAGCTTGCCCAAAGCAATTGATGCTGACAGTGTTTAGCCCTTTGTTGCTGGCTTTAGAAAACATCTTGTTACCAGCACTTCTACCTGTGCCCATGGAAGGGAGGATACTGGTTCCCTTCAGTAAGGTCCCTTTGGCTTGAGCTGGAATTACATGGCTGTGGTGATGACCATTCCCTTCTTGACATTTTAAAATAACAGATCAAAGATGGTCTGAGTAAACAATTAAAGCATAGAACTGGATATGTTCTTTGGGAAAAATATTTTGTCAGCTCACCAAATTTTTTATTGCCATCTATATTTACCAGAAATGGTACTTTTTGATCTCAGCTGTATTTCTCTTCATTTTCCAAGGAAGTGAGCATGAGGAATGATATGGAGAAACAGAACTACATACTTCACACATCATCCAGGGTTTTTAATACTGGGCCTCTTGGAGAAGACTTTGAACTGAGTAGAAGTATGTTCTTCCATTACTCTAGTCCCTTTTTTCCTGTATTCATGTGAGACCCAGGGGTGGATATATCTATTAGGCGCTTATGCCAGCATCCTTTAACCAGTGATGAGACTGTAGTGCTTTAGTCTAAGAGTGCTGGTCCTCTCCAGTTGAAAGATTCTGCGTCTAAATAACTGGCGTCCAAATGGCCCATGGTGCAAGCTCCTTTTCAAAAACGATTTCCTAGTCTGAGATTTGAGCTACAGTTTCTTTACAGTAACCAGACTGCAATAAAAATAAAGAGATTGGATAATCTACTCTGAACTACTTTGTGGAGCTCAGTGCTGATGGGGATGGGAAGATGCTGAGACCCTTATGAGCCTTGTGCCTTCTGGTGTATGCTGCTTGTCATGGATAAGATCTTATGTAAGACTGAGGCACACAACAGCTTGGCCCTCCCTAACAGGGCATTTTACAGTCCACAGTATGAGCTATGCTCTATTTCTGGAAAGCAGAAAGTTCAAGCAAAGGGTAGCCATTGGAAACATATTTATTTTCCCCATTGAAGAAAGGAGACACAGATTCCTATGCAGAAGACCGAGCAGGAGAGCCTGGAACTTTGGACCTAGGTTCAGGGATCAAAGAGAGTGAGCTGAATAGAAATGTAACTGGATTCCCACTGTTGTGTCTGCCTTTGGCTGCTTCATAGATCAAAACCTTGGATTTTAAAAGTGTAATTTATCTAGTAAGCATGATGAGTCACCTAAACTTAAGTTTGGGTTCACACTGTATGTTAAGAAGTATAGAAAATTCTGATCATTTAACACCTTGAGGAATTTATGTCATCATCAAGAACTCAAGGAACATGGTCACTGCACAGTACATCTGATTTGCATGTACTAATCTGATTTGCATGTAGAAATCTCATTTGCATGTATGGATCTAATTTGCTGTCCCACTCTTTGGGTTATTAGCTCCTTTACCACAGAAAGAGGTAGTGAGTGTGGTATAACTGAATATAGTCATTTAAGGATGAGTGAGCTGAACTTCTGTGTCTTTAGTGGTGATGATGATGGTGTGTGGAAAGCGGAGTGAGTAGGGTCTGCTGGAAATGACAGTTCTGAAACTGGGCGTTTCAAAGCACCAAGCTTTGCCCTAAGAATCCAAGGTAAAAAGAAACAACAACAAAAACCAAGGCCTACTGGAAACAGATCCTCAGGTCATGAACAAGAACCAAATCTGAATGTATTCTCCTATAACATACATACAGAACATACATTAGACACCCTGCTGAAAGGCCCATCCTGAAGATCCCTAAACTCCAAATGGTGGTAAAATGCAGGCATCCGGGCCATGACTGATCCTATTATGCAGAGGGAAGGGGATGCTGTCACCTAAATGCTCTGCTAGATCCATTGACACCTGATACATCTGTTCAGGTGAACAATGACTATTTTTGAAACCCACAGCTGGAAATTTCCTTCCAAAATTGAAATGCAGGGAAATGAAAAAGTATTAGTAGAAACAAGGTTGGCTCTAAGTTTGAACAGCACAAGAAAGCAAATGTCACACATTGTGTGTCATTTCCCACCCATTACCATCCCTAATTAAGTGAAAGGTGAGGCCTCCCCATTTTAGACTTTTCCCAGGTGGAGGATGGATGTGTGGCTGAGATGCCCGTTGGGGAGACACTGCACTGGGTCGCAGAAAGATGTTGGTGGAGTGTGAAGGGGGCAGAGTG
>PVIH01002739.1:23385-38385 GCA_004025045.1 Sigmodon hispidus | reverse complement strand
CACAGTCTAATTGCATAAATTAACAGCACAAAGAATTCGTACTTGTTGCAGTCTCTTTAAGCATTCTAAGGCACAGTCTACCTTCCATCCTCGGGATTTTAAATAGTTACCCTAAGGGTGATGTTGGCCCCCTCCAGCCCTCACTCTCTGTCCTCCCTTTCTTTCACCTCCTTTCCCCCCTCCTGCCCCTCCCCCCCACACTCCTTCCCTATAAAAACATAACGTTGGGTTTTTAAGAACCCGGTCTTCCCAGGGCCCATGCGAAGGATCAGGAGAGCATCTTCTAGGAAGCACTAACCCAGCTCAGGAGTGTCTCTGCCAGCTCTGGGGTGGATGCTGCCTTTATGTCAGAACACAACGTCCTGAGAACCCTTCAGGTAGTTGGAGCCAGGTTGTTTGTGTCTTGCAGATGAATGAGGACATGCGCTCTGACAGGAGCTGCCATCTGATCAGGGGTTTCTTCACTCAGGCTTCATATGGAGGCAAAGGTTTATTTTGACTTGTTCTGTAGCACAGGGCTGCCTAAGAGAGCAGGATGGAGCCACAGCAGGAAGGGCATAGCATGCCAGCCTGAGCAATAGCAGATGGCAGAAGGGGCTTTGTGAACGCACAGGAGAAGCTCGTTTCCAGGAGAGGAGACTTCAGTTTGTAGCTGTGTGCTTTAATGATAAAGTCTAAACATTTGCAATCTATGATCCACAAAGGATGCTATTAGATGATCAAGAGAACGCCTGTCTACACAATGGCATAGTCTAGGTTGCTCCAGGATAGATGCTCACACAGACTAAAGAGTACCAATCAGTATCAGGAATGGATTCTCACGGAGATTAATGTGAGCTAATCAAGTCTAGGACATGAAGGGGGATGTAAGTGGAAAACATGGGGATTTGTTATGAGGTTGGATACTGCTTATGAAATACGTGCCTAAGCTAAGTTAGTAGATGCATGGATTCAGTGCCTGGGAGATTCCATAGCTAGTTGCAGGCACAGTCTGAGCCAGAATTTCACCAGTGCATGCAGGGTACTCTTCCCCTCTTCCTCTCAGGCTCGCTGTTTAAGATGTCACTTTTATCTTCAATCAGGCATTCTATTCAAGGAGGCAAAGACGGCTACCTAGGAATGGGAGTGCTGCTCTTGCAAACCACCTGGGTTCAAGTTCCAGCATCCATAGCAGGCAGCTCACTAACACCTGTAACTCCAGTTCTAGGATATCTGACACCTTCTTCTGGCCCCCATAGGCACCAGGCATACATGTGGTACATTTACATGCAGGTATGCACATTAAAAATTGCCTGCCCAGGGAGGGGATGGGGAGTTGTGGAGAAGAAAAAATGACCTGATGTGGCGGGAGGGGGAAGGGACCTTGAATAAGGATATACAGGGATGAAAAAAAAATTCAGAGGGAAAGCTGAACACAAAGTAAATATATGTGTAGCAATCTTATTTGCATTATCATCCTTAAAAAAAAAAAGAAAAGAAACACCTTGGACTGACTCCTTTGATCCCACACCCCCTAGAGGAACACCTGACTCAGTCTTGATGTTGCGGGGAGAAAACTGGATTTGCCAGGAGTGGAGGCTGAACTAAGTAATATTGGGACCGTGGGACCTTGGGATTGCCTTCCAAGTGGGGGAGAATGGGGAGATGTGGAGAAGAGAGAATGACCTGACGTGGTGGGTGGGGGAAAGGACCTTGAATAAGGATATACAAGGATAGAAAATGTGACGTCTTTATTCATAATAATAAAAAAAGAAGAAAAATAAAAATAAATAAATAAATAAATAAATAAATATTTTTTTAAAAGATGACTACCAATTCATCTATCTACCAGTTTGTCATCCCCAGACACCTCTTTCAACAATCTCAGGGCTGTTTTTTATTTATCTAACCAGGAGCATGTGCCCGTAACTGCTTCTGTGTCAAGACCAGATGTCTAGGTCTGGAGACCGAGTCACTTCAGACCAGGTAGTGGGCTGAAAGTGGGATACAAAAGAAAACAAAAATGTTCTCAGGGAGATGGTTAGCAGAGAACAAAATATCCTCTGTTTCAGCAAAGGCTTCTCAGTTCAAATTTTTCCCAGAAATAAATGAAAACAAGAAGTGTGTGCATGTGTTTATGTGTGTGTGGGGCAACTATCAATATACTGCATGATCCTTGTCAGATATGCTAGAGACTTGAGGCTTACTCTGGTTTTGGGATTATCTCATGTGCTTGACTTGCAAAAGGATTTGAACTCGAGTACATATATGCTGATCCTCCAGGCTTGAGGAAATTCCTGAGTAGCCCAAGCGATTTTTTGTTTCATCTTTGCCTATTATACAGGTCAATAATCTGGGTCTTTCACAGCAGCCAATAATGCAAGGCTTGGTTAATGCTTCAGCTTCCTGACTCCAGGTCCCAGCCAGATTCCTCTGTCCCTGCTATGGGTAGGTAGACAGAGCTTCTAAGAACATTGGTGCTATTACCTGAATGAACTCTGTGACATGAGATCCTAGCAAGGCTGAGAAACACTGTCATTCAGAGAAATAAAAGAGGCCATAGTGATTTTAAAAATGCATGTTAGATGCTGGACCTGAATATAAGTTGCCTGAGCAGATGGTCAGTCCCAAAGAGTGGCAGCGTGCCTGTGCCCTGCTCCCCAATGGAACTCTATGAGGCAGTTAGCTCATGTCAGAAACGGTTGACTACTAGTTTTTACCAGTGAAATATTATATAACTCATATTATAGACCTGTTTTTAAAATAAACATTACTAAGGAGGAGGTGGTATAATGTGAAAATAGAGATCATCTATGGTGAAATTACTTTCCAGGGGAAGACAAAAACAGTCTATACCCTTTCAACCAAGGTTCCAATGACAAAGTGCAGTACAATTCTACCGTACTTCACCCAGGGGAACCAATGAGTTTATTAGGTTTATTTACAGAGCAACAGGTGTTGGGCTATGGACAAGAGCATAGGTAACTTGAAAGTAGCCACCCTGGAAGATCTGTGGCCAGCAGTCATGATGGCTTCCCCATGGCCATGTTGGGAACGCCTTCCTTTCATCCTTCTCTGCTGTGAGCACTAGCATCTCCCAGAGACATTGAGGTCACATGTAATTGGAACAGAACTGAATTGCATATAACTGGTTGGGAGAAGTGGCTAGATACTCAGATGAGGGTCTCATGACATTCCCTGACCCTGACTTCCAATGAGGATGGTCAGTGGTTAGCCAGCCAAACTGTGGGATAAGGCCCAGCTGGATTCCTGCAGATGGTCTCAGTTTGACCTAGAGAATTGTCCCATTTAACAGCATCCTAGAGACAAGAGAATTTAAGGGAGGCCTGCCTTGTCTGTGTTCTAAAAAGCTGACTGAGAAGAGCCAGGCAGGGACAGTGTCAGTCATGGTTCCTGTCAGAGTTAAATTTTACCACTTTATGCAATCTGGATGTTGTCACATGTTGCATTTATCATGACTGCTCAATTTTTGCTTAGAAAAGTTCAAAGTTTGGTCAAGATAAATCCTCTCCTTCTCAACTCAAGATATAAACAAAGAGGAGCCAAAACCTGAAAATGTCTGCCTGCTGGTAGAAGACTCCCAGGATATCATCCACATTTCCTTATTTGATTACAATGTCAAGAAAGAAACAGCAATCCTACCAACAAACAGGAAACCTACAGTTTTCTCCTTGTGAAATTCAGGACTCAGATAATGATGGAAGTTGCCAGTGGGTTGAGGATCATTAAGGAAACAGACGTGTGGAATATGTCTACACATAAGGCACTAGTTGTTTCAAACCAGTCACAAACAGCACATACCAGTACACAGTACATTTATTTGCTTGGCCTATGGGGTTTAAATTTAAAATGGTGGCTAGCATCCAAGAGCTGGATTGTTTTGCATTTTTAAATGACTGGGCCTTCTGGAGAAAGCTACACAGAAACTGTAGCTGTTTAAATGGAAACACACCCAACAGCATAGAGAGCAGAATTCAGGTGCATGGAGGTTTGTCAGGCTTCTAGAATATGCATGAGATTAGTTCCTGAAAGTTCCATCTGGAGCAGCAATAGACCTGCTCAACATTCACTTGGTGCTCATAATAAATGACCAACTGCCAGCAGACTCACAGGGGATTAACTGGACAGTGTGTCCCTTTTCATAAATTCATGGAAGTAGCCCAGCACCTCGGCCCCCTCCGCAGCTCCCCAGGCTCTGTGAGTTTCCATTTCACATCTTACCATTTTGGTTTTTTTTTAAGTTTCATACTATTTGGCCTATGTCTCAAGCACATTACTAGCTAACTCTTTCATCTTAATTTCAACCCATTTCTGGTACCCAATCTGCCACGTGTCCTGACCTGTGGCTTACCTGGATTCCTTACACGGTTCTTCCTGGGGGAGGGGTCGGATGGAGACTGACCAACTCTGCCCTCCTTCTATCTATCTCTCCTCTGATCCTCCACCCACTTCTATGGTGCTGCATATAGGCCAAACCAGCTACTTTATTTACAGCATACAGAGAACATTTCCACCACATCTCCTCTTTTCTGTCTAATCAAAAAGGAAGGTTTCAATTTCCATATAGCAAAATTACATGCAACAGAATAGCTAGCAAGCAAAAATTACAGTTACATTATCTAGTCTATTTGTAATTAACAAACTTAAAGAAAATATTTCATTATCTACCTTATCCTTGTAAGTCTAAAGTTTCATATCTAATATACCTTTTAAAATAACTAAGAAAAACTATACCTATAGTTCTTAAATCTTCAACTACATCAAAGACCACAGAAGGATGTAATATTACCCAAATAAACAGGAAGTGCAAGCAACTTCCAAACTCTAGAAAACGACAGCGATGACACCTGTCTGCCCGGACAGCTACCTGAAGTTCCTTTGTAATTTTGGGGCATCATTTGAGTGTGCATACAGACACTGTATCTCAGAACCATGTCAGATGGGAAGGGTCCATGCTGTGTGTTCTTGCGAAGGGCTTCCAAGGGGGTTTGTTCCTGCCCCTTTGGAGCTCTGGTTCTTTAGCAGTTCTAGAACTTTTGAAAGGCTTTTAGAGTGAGTCTTCTCCCATGTCTCTACTGTACCCAAACCATACACAATGTGTTTGTGCCAAAGTGAGTGGGTTTTAGGCTTTATTGCATGTACTGGTTGTTTTATCTATTTATTTATTTACTTACTTATTGTCAATGTGGCACAGTTAGCATCCTCTGGAAAGAGGGAACTTCAACTGAGAAAATGTCTCCATAAGACTGGCCTATCTATGGTGCATTATTTTTTAAAGTAATGATTGATGTGGGAGGATTGATGTGTGAGGGCCTAACGCACTGTGCGTGCTGCCAGCCCTGCAAGGCCTGGGTTATATTACAAAGCAAGACGAGCAAACCAGTGATCAGCATCCCTCCAAGGCCTCTGCTTCAGTTTCTACCCTGACTTTCCTTAGATGATGGGCTACAAACTGTAAACTAAAATAAACACTCTCCTCCCCGAAGCTGCTTTTTTTGGTTATGGTGTTTATCACAGCAATAGAAAGGAGGCTGGGAAAGTGCCAAAGTAGTATCTCACTAAAACGGTGGGTGAGAGTTAACCCCACAAGGAATAGATCTTGTGTGGAGGGATTTGTCTGTGTCCCATGATGTCACCTGGAGCTACAGAATGCCTTTAGTGACGCCTTCACATGCCTTTTTGACAGTCTCAGGAGTTCTGCTGATGTGTCTTCTTGCAGGCTCCTTCCCACCCACAGCATCTGGGCATAGCTAGCTATACCAAAGAAGACACTGAGCTATAAATGACTTGACTTTTAGTTTTGCACCCACACTTTTGCTCAAATGGATAACCTGCATGCTTGGGAGATATTTTAATATTTGCAAATCTTTGCTTGCCTTCCCACTCTGCAATATTGATGATTGTGTTTCTTAGGTCTGTTTAGCAATGGCAACAGAGAAATGTATCCTTACTTTGGACTCTGGGACATTTAAGTGTTTCAGGGATCCTGCCCAAGGGAGTGGGTGTGTGGCATGCTTTAATGCCCTTTTGCTGTTCTCTCTCTCTGAGTCAGAGTCATGTGCTGTTAATATACGTGATGAGTGTGGCCAAGACAGGCCAAACACAATAGTGATTCATCAAGTTCATTAAGTTCATTGCCAGGGAGAGTGTGACCCCCTTAGCCCAAAGTCTCAGTGAGGCTCCATTCGGTTACTGTTAAACTGATGAGCTAGACTGAGTGTGTGAGCCTGGTGAGCTGGCTTAGCTTAGAGGTGGTTTTCCTCAGATAGACTTGTATCTGGTGTCTTTGGGAACATGGGAGCAAGTGGATTGCACCAGAGTCTGAAAAGTAAACAGTCATACACTTGTGGCCTGACTTCCTGATAATGTAGATCCCTAAGTGAGCACTAGATCACTGGACCAGTTCAAGACTGGGTGAAACATGTTTGGGATTCATATCCTTTTAGAGGATATGCTTAGGGACCATGCATGCTTGTATAAGTGTTTCCATGACGTTCGCCTGAGCACTTACTGACTGGAGGACCGATGACTAAATTCTGAAAATTCAGCTTTGAGTCATTGAAGGGGATCATACGACCCCCAGAAAATGCATGTGATGCATGTACTGAAGTGGTCACAGCCTTCAGGGGTTGAGCAACCAGAGGCAATGCACAGTGGAGACACAGCAGAGCACTGAGTGACCAACTCTTCTACAAGAAGTAGTATGTGGACAAGAGGAAGTGGTTATTTATAAGAATTACAAAATTCCTAGAGCAAAACACAGTGGCTTCTAAGGATGACGTGTGGTAAGAGCAAGTCTTTGGAGACCACCACACACACACACACACATACACACACACACACACACACACACACACACACACACACATATCTATTTGTGTAAATGGTTCTTATCAAGGAGAAATAAAAACTATTGAGTTAAACCTAGAACTTTTTCTCTGAATGTACTTCTGTTCCCTTTTCTCCTAATGTCAGTCAATTTTCTTGCCAGTATTTTCTAACTTTGTTTATTTTCTTAGTTCTAAATGCTTTATTCTAATTTATGCCACCCTCACATTCCATGTCCTGCCAAAATATCACTTTGCCATCTCCCACCCAGAGAGGCTTCCCAGTCCACATATCTTCCTCCTCATCTCCTCCGCTCTGTGACTCTTCCTGACTAACAGAGTCACAGTTTGGTGGGCCTCAGGCATCCGCCACTGGCTTGGTGGTCGTTAGGGACTGGTTGTCCATCCTAAAAAGAATAGATGTTGAAATCTAATCCCCAGCAGATTTGGGACTAGAAAGGTCAGGTCTATTGTGAGAGACCTCCGTGTATGGGTGGGTTAGTACCATTAAGAGCACAGAATGCTGAACTAGCTAACATTCTCTGCTATGTACAGACACAATAAGTTTGAAGTCTGGAGCTCAGAACTGGACCCTCAGCAAAAATCTCACCACACTGTCACCCTGCTCTGTTGTTTAAGAGCCATGTGATGATGTTTAGTCTTTTTGCTAGCAGAAACTGGCTAAATCAGAGAATATAGGATAAGTCTCTATAGCCTATGTTGAGGTAGACTGGTATACTATTTATCAACCATGAATGCTGACCACCTACAGATAACCCAAGTCCCTTTCTAGTACCCCATCACCCAATTTTCAATGTATTTTTTGAGTGTCTGGACCGTAGGATTTTCTCCAGTGTTGCTGTGAACAGTAATCAAGTCTGTTCTGTACAGCTCCCACCTTCTTTCCTTCTTCACAATCTTGATGATCCACCTGTATTTCATCCTAACACAATAACCATTTGAAGGCTAGTGTGGTCCTACCCATTGCTGGAGAAAGGGCCACTGTAAGGCTGGAAGAAGCTAGATGATTTACTACCAAAAGTGCATAAGAACCTCACAAGATGATGATGTAGGTCCCGGCTGAAGACCTCATAGACAATAGCTGTATCCCAGTGCTACTGAGAAACACATCCCCTTTAAATTTATAGATCTTTATGTAAGCAACTAATATAAAATTAAGCTGGCTCATTAGTAGAGTCATGCTTAAAGTCAATTCATCTTTGGAATCCACTTATTTAGTTTTCTCTTGACCTTTACTTAGAACAAAACAAAATGTATTGACAATTATAAAGCATAAAAAAGAATTAACCCTCTGTATCTCTAACCCACCTCCATGGATTTGAGCAAATGAAGTTTAAAACTTCATTGTATTTACCCATGCACACATTTTCCTTAAACAAATATTTATATAGATATCACTAACATTGTACCGAATTCCCAAAAGTAATCCAGAGATAATTCAATGTATATAAATGCTACACAGCATTTTATGGAAGGTGTTTAAACATCATGTAATTGGGTGTCTGATGAGAAGGTTCTCAGAACCAACATCTAATGGATACCAAGGGATGTTTGTACATTGTTCTTTTATTACAGATTGGTTCCACAACCTACACACTAGAAAATGAGCATCATTAACTGGCATTAAGTATAACAGAGATGTCAGGGAATTCTACCCATCAGAGCAAGGCCAGGCCACATAGGAAAAGCTGTTTATTTGAGACAGCTTTGAAAAATCTGTAACCAGAGTGGTATTTGATGAGCAACACAGATATAATAAAAATGCTAATTATCCGTGGTGGTGACTAATGATGAAATAATGATAAGCTATCCATCGCTTTAATATGTGTGTGTGGGAGGAAAGTGTGAGGAAGAGGCCAGAGGCTTCAGTGATAAAACTTCCAGCTGGTGAGGCTGCCAGGTGGTCTGAAGCCTGTGTTAATAATCTTCCTGAGGTCATCAGCTCTGCTGTTTTAAGTAGGGATTCACAAAAGCCAGGGAACTTTCAGAATGAACCAATCACAGCAATGCATACTGATTTTCAGCCCTTTAAAAATCAATCAAAATCTCCATCTTATGTCAGTGTGTGTCTAAAAACCGCTCAAATGATTCCGTGGTATAGCTGAGGCTGAAGGCCATAGTCTGGAAGGTTTAGTTACTTGGCAGTTTGACAGACAAAGGGATCTCATTCTGTGTCAGGATGGTGGGTTGAAGGAATTGCAAGGACCTCCATTAGGAGATCTAAGAAAGAAATGCTGTCTTTAGTGAGTTAGAAACTGAGATAAATTATATGTATGAAGTAAAGATACAGCTGATCTGAGGACAGGACTGGCCATCTAAAATTTGCACAGAATAGTGTCAAGGATGGCAAGATTGCCGCATCCCTAAGCAGCAATGGGTCTGGTCCCTCAGCATATAAGTCTGTGAGGGTACTGCTGCAAGAGAAGCAGGCAGCTTCTCCACAGGTGCCCCTCCTTCTGCCCTGGGACCAAACCATGACAAAGTTCATCCTCTAGATAGGAACTGTAGCTGGAGAGGCCCAGATTGGAACAGGCATGGCCATGTGTTATGTGACTGGCTAGAGCCAGAGTTTCCCTAACAGCCAGCCAGAGCATAAACAGAGTAGCGATTTACCCAACCATCCAACAGCTCCTGACAGAGAGTATAGTCTATTGATTACCTCAGCCTTAGGGAAGATGGCAGGCAAGATTACCACACATTCCAGAACAACCAACACTGTGCAGGTGACACCAGAGATAAGAGATCAATCAAAGCAGGAATTAAGACTTAGCACGAAGGGCCAGCAAATATCTCAGCAGATAAAGTGCTGGCTGTGAGGACAGGAGGACCTGAGTTCATCCTGGAAGAAAAGTGGAAGAAAATTATCAACCATGCAAATTGTCCTTTGCCACACACACACACACACACACACACACACACACACAAATCATAATTTCTTTTCAAGCTTCAAAGGATATTTAATCTTTAAAAAAAAATGTTAGTTTGAAGGGACTTGGGAGATGACTCAGTGGTTAAGAAGGCTTGCTGCTCATCCAGTGGAGCCAAGTTCAGTTCCCAGAATCCACAGCACAACAGCTCCTGCCTACCTGCAATTCTAGAGTCAGGGGATCCAATGCCCTCTTTTGGTATCCACATCCCCTTGTACACATGAAATGAGCATATACTCATGAAGGTTAACCCACATACACATTTAAAAAAATAATAATTCTTAAAAAATAAACACAAAATTTTAAGAAGATATTAACATGAATGCTGGGGAAGAAACTAAGCTCAGGGATGTAGCTCAGTTGGCACAGTGCTTGGCTAGCATGCACAAAGCTTTAGTTTCTATGCTGAGCACTCCACAAACATGCATGTGGCTGAGCACACCTATGGTCCTGTGGCGGTTTCAGTGAGAATGGCCAATATAGGCTCAAATGTTTGAATTCTTGGTCCCCAGTTGCTGGAACTATTTGGGAAGGATTAGGGGGTGTGTCCTCATTGGAGGAGGTGTGTTATTGGGGGTGGGCTTTGAAGTTTCAAAGCAATCACAGCATTCTGGGCCTCTCTCTTTCTTTGTCTCCAACTTGTGGATCAAGATGTGAGCTCTCACATCTCTCCACTATGCTCTGCCGTCATGAACTTTAACCCCCTGAATTATAAGCCCCAAATTAAACACTCTTAAAAATAAGTTTCTTGCTTATGGTGTCTTATCACAGCAATAGAAAAGTAACTAGGCCAAATCCCAACATTCTGGGAAAGAAAGAGGATCAGAAGTTTAAGGTTATCTTTAGCTACATAGTGAGTTCAAGGCTAGCCTGAGCTGTGTGAGACCCTGTCTCAAAATGAATAAATAGTTAAATAAATGAGAGAACTGAAGACATGTCTGCTCAAACTCAGCTTACTTTTAGAGTCTCTTCCCCTGGAGATAATTAGCATGATCAGCTATCAACTTCTTTGATCCTGAACAAATAACCCCTCCCTGAGGAAATTTCCTGGTCTTTAAGCCTGCCTTTCCAAGCCGTTTTCTCTACATGTTAATTATGTAGAGAATTATTTCTCTACATTAATTATGACTGCTAGCTGTCTCGAGGTGATCTTTTCCAAGGCCTAATGTATTTCTGTTTTCAAAAAGTATTCCATTGATTTTTTTCAAGTAGTATATTTTGTTACTTATTAAGACAAAAGTGTGTTAGGATCAAACAGTTAAGATGATAGTTGATGCTAAACAATACATTTCTCATTCTTTTCAATTTTACTTTATTTTTCTTTTCCATTTTACTTTATTTTCGAAGATGTCTTACACTGTAACTCAGGCTAGCCCTGAACTCATTGTGTAGTCCAAATTGTTACTGCCTTCATGGCAATCCTCCTAAGGAAGCCTCCAGGACTAAAATACAGATATTTTAAAAACAGAATAGCCTTCATGTACTCATTGTACATAAAAAGTAGCTTAATCGTACTCACCCCAGTTCCCCGTCTCATGTCTTCTTGATGACCCAGACACATCCGGCTCCCCTTCATGCTCCTTTTCCTCCTTCCGTTCCTTCCTTCCTCCTGCCCCCTCTCTCCCTTCCTTCCTTCTTTCCTTCTTCCCTCCCCCTCCCCCTCTCTCTCCCTCTTCCTCTCCCTCCCTCCCCTCTCCCTCCCTGTCAGTCTGCCTAATGTAATGGTGACTGATCCTGTCTTGATCTTCTATAGGTAACCATAGCTGCAGTAAAGTAAATTCCTGAGTGTAATGGACGTTCTTTTACAGCACCTTTTCCCATACTCTGGCTCTTAAATTCTTTCTGCCCCTCTATCCACAGTGCTTCTCTGAGTCTTGGAGTCAGGTGTTGTTAAGGATGTGCCATCGAGAGCTGGTTACTCAGCAGTCACTTACTCTCAGCTCTGAGCAGGCATCAGCCACTGTATTACCTGATGGTCCTTGTAGAGAGAAGCTTCCTTGGGCAAGTCTGAGGGCAGTGCTAGTTTATATGTATAAGCATAAGTACTTAGAAGTCAGTTTGATGTGTCTAGTTAGTAGGATAACGTAGTCACTTCACCCTTGGGCCTGTATACTCTCTAGCCATGGCTTTTGATCATGTTTACAGTATGGGGAAAACAGCTGGGTTTACTGATTAGAAGCAGAAAGCAAATTGGCAGTTGCCTTAGCTAAGGAACCCATAAGCTGGCAGTAGACATTGTGTTTATTTTGTTGGTAAACACACCTTCAGTTTTCACACTTGGGATTTTCAGTTTGCTGTACAAATATTTCAGAGTACTTAGTATAGCTTGCTTTTAAAAATGCGTATTTGAAATGCACAATGCAGATCATAAAGTGACATTGTGATTTGAAATTTTGGATAGGCATCAAAATCAGAGTTCTTGCAATGGAAAATGTTTTTCCCTGCAATACTCTAAAGTGGTGGCTCTCAGCCTATGGGTTGTGACGCTTTTGGGGTTTAACGACCCTTTCACAGGGGTTGCCTAAGACTATTAGAAAACACAGATATTTATATTGTAATTGATAACAGCAGTGAAATTATGATTATGAGGTAGTAACAAAAATAATGCTATGATTGGGGTCACCACACAATGAGGAATGGTGTGAAAGGGTCAAAGCATTAGGAGGGTTGGCAACCACTGCTCTAGAGAGTTTCAAAGCCTCATTCTAGTTCTAGAAAGATCTTTTCTGACACCAAGTTGTGGAAAGCTTCTACTGAGATCCTTTCTACAAACAAGTATAGAACAATCTTTAATTTTTCAAAGAAACATGATGACGTTGGGCCTGGTATGGTGATATAGGCTTTGGTCTAGCACTTGGGTAGCAGAGGCAGGTGAATCTCCGTGAATTCACAGTGGCCATGATCTTCATGGCAACTTCCAGGATAGCCAGGAGTACATACTGAGCCCTATCTTAAAAAACAAAAACAAAAACACAACCAAACAAAACCTCTGGTAACCTTAACAACCTCTTACACATTCTGAACAAGTTATATTATTACCAACTGTCCTCCTAATTTTAGTCTAGAAGAGTTTTTAGTATGTAGACATCTCTGATGTTTTTGGATTCTGCTCTTATAACAGATGACTAGATGAAACATACTAGAAAGTTCCAAAAAGATATCTTAGTATGTGATCTATTGGCACATCCTTGGGATACAAATCCAAGTCAATAGGAAGGAAAGATTTTCAAAGAATCCAGGCATACAAAGAAAGCAATGGCCTGTATTCATCTTGCTAATTGTACATTTTCCTCATAGGGAAATGGTCAGTTGTGGAGCATGTTCTCATCCAGCACCTTTGCTGGTAATAGTCTAGAACCAACTGCATCTGTGTCTCATAGTCTTTGACTCAGTCTTGAGTGTAAAAGGAACTCCATGCCAATCAATGTCCATTCTCTGCCTCTTCCTTCTTTCCCCTTCTTCTCTCTTCCCTCCTTCCTTCCCTCCCCACTTCCTCCCTCCCTCTTTCCCTCATTCCCTCTCTCATTTCCCATTTTCTTCCTTTTCTCTTTCTCCTTCTTTTTCTCAATATGACCAGGGCCTGGACAACTGTTCTACCTCTGAGTCTCAGCCACTTGTTTTAAATAAAACAGGAACATCATTGTTTATCTTGTATTTGCTGGAGAGAAGGGCAATATCTGGATAACAATCTCTGGTTTGTCAGCCCTGGCTGAGTTGAGTCTCTCCAGGCGGCTCATTAAGCCCCAGATTGTAGGTGAGAAGGGATTTAACTCAAATTTACATACCCATCACTGGCCTTGTAACTTCTTCCAGCATTGGGCCTTGGCTGATGGTACCATGGGTACCAGGTACATCTGAGAAATGTTATCTAAAGATGTTGCCTTAGGGAGTATCCTGGAGGAGGCACACACCAGCCAGGGAAAATGGAGGGAGAGATTTCAGCTCCTGGGGGGTGAGCATAGTCCTGACATGACCTAGAATGAAGTGTCCTTGTTCAGTGAGTCATGCCTTAATTCCCATCTCTTGTACAATTATCTGTAGCCTTCAGCTAATTATCTTGGAGCATTGGGTGAGCTTTATTTTTTTCCTTGAAGTCAAGATGTGCTTGCCAGAACCTAGATCCCCCAATATTATCAGACATAATAGCTCCCAGGTAACACCATGCAACCATGCTGAGCCCTGGTAGTGACAACAGCAGGGCTGGGCCTGATTCACGGCTTCATGCAGCATCTACTGTGAGAACGAACAGCCTATAAGATGCTATTAGTAGCTGGAAAAGGCATTAGAAATCTATCCTGCTGGAGGACAAAATTGAAAGTTGAATGACTGAGTTAAGAAACTCCTCTATGAAGCAGTACATATGACCAAGATGTGGGTAAATATGAAAGAAAAATTAGATTATATATATGCTTATATACATATCTATATATTCAAAAGTTCCATCATGCACAAGTAGAAAATGGACAGAATAATATTTAAAGAAACATTCAAAAATGAATAAGAATTTCTCAGAAATTAGAAAAGGTCTAAGTCTTCATAAATAGATAAACACATTGATGGAACAGAATAGAGAATATGGAAGTACATACTGGCAGAGGTATAAGAAATAGGTCTTCTTAAGGAAATGCAACTGCTACAGCTGATAAACACCTTCAGCAATGTAGCAGGACACAAGATTAACTCAAAGAAATCAGTAGCCCTTCTATACACTAAAGATAGAAGAGCTGAAAAAGAAATAATGGAAACATTACCCTTCATAATAGCTGCAAATAGTATTAAATACCTTGGGGTAACTATAACCAAAGAAGTAACAGACCTATTTGACAAAAATTTTAAATCATTGAAGAAAGAAATTGAAGAGGATATCAGAAAATGGAAAGCTTTCCCATGTTCCTGGATTGGTAGGATCAACATAGTAAAAATGGCAATTCTACAAAAGGCAATCTACAAATTCAATGCACTGCCCATCAAAATCTCAACACAATATTTTTTTGGACCTTGAAAGAACAATACTCAATTTCATTTAGAATAACAGGAAAGCCAGGATTGCCAAAACAATTTTACTCAACAAAAGAACCTCAGGAGGTATCACCATCCCTGACTTCAAGTTATACTATAGAGCTACAGTAATAAAAACAGCCTGGTACTGGCATAAAAACAGACTTGTGGATCAATGGAATAGAATTGAGGATCCAGACATTAACCCAAAAACCTATGAACACCTG
>PVIH01002739.1:0-23285 GCA_004025045.1 Sigmodon hispidus | reverse complement strand
TAAAACATTCAATGGAAAAAAGATAGTATATTTAACAAATGGTGTTGGCATAGCTGGATGGAAGTGTGTAGAAAAATGCAAATAGATCCGAGCCTGTCACCCTGCACAAAACTCAAATCCAAGTGGATCAAAGACCTTAACTTAAACCCAGACACTTTGAACTTTATAGAAAAGAAAGTGGGAAATACACTTCTAGGAATTGCCACAGGTGGCCACTTCCTAAATATAATACCAGTGGCACAGACACTAAGACCAACAATCAATAAGTGGGATCTCCTGAAGCTAAGAAGCTTCTGTAAATTCAAGGACACTGTCAATAGGACAAAACGACAGCCTACAGAATGAGAAAAGATTTTCACTAACCCTACAAGTGATAGAGGACTGATCTCTAAGATATATAAAGAGCTCAAGAATCTAGAGCCCAAAACCTTGAATAATCCAATCAAAAAATGGGATTCAGATCTAAAAAGGGAATTCTCAGCAGAGGAATTATGAATGGCTGAAAGGCACCTGAAAAAGTGCTCATCATCTTTAGCCATCAGAGAAATGCAAATCAAAACAACTTTGAGATACCACTTAACATCTGTTAGATTGCCTAAGATAAAAGGCACAGATGACAGCCTATGTTGGAGAGGATGTGGATCAAGGGGAACACTCCTCCATTGTTGGTGGGAGTGTAAGCTTGTTCAGCCACTTTGGAATGCAATATGGCAGTTTCTCAGAATCAATCTCCCCAAGAACCCAGCAGTACCACTTCTGGGTGTATACCCTAAAGATGCACATTCACACTCCAAAGGTATTAGCTCAACTATGTTCATAGCAGCATTATTTGTAATAGCAAGAACCTGGAAACAACCTAGATGTCCCTCAACTGAAGAATGGATTAACAAACTGTGGCACATCTACACAATGGAATACTACTCAGTAGTAAGAAAAAATGATATCCTAAAATTTGCAGGCAAATGGATGGATTTAGAGAATATCCTCCTGAGTGAGGTATCACAAATTCAGAAAGATAATCAGGGGATGTACTCACTCATTAGTGGTCTCTAAACAAACAAACAAGAAAAAAGCAAAGCATGCCCAAGTGGCAAACCACAACCACTGAACAGCTTGGGATCAGAAACACCCTGGACTGACCCTTTGGACCCCACTCCAACTATAGGAACACCTGACTCACTCTTGAGGGAAGGGGGACAAAACTGGATTTGCCAGGAGTGGAGACTGAACTAAGCATTATTGGGTCAGTGGGACCATGAGACTGTCTGCTGCCTGCCCAGGAAGGGGATGGGGAGTTGTGGAGAAGAAAAAATGACCTGATGTGGCGGGAGGGGGAAGGGATCTTGAATAAGGATATACAGGGATAGAAAAAAAATTCAGAGGGAAAGCTGAACACAAAGTAATTTTATGTGTAGCAAATTATTTGTATTATTACCCTTGACAATTCATACTTATGATTTTTATCTTCTTTATAGTTATTGTTAACTTATCAGCATTTTAAATTCAATTTACTGTTTTTCTTGATAAATACAAAATAAATAAAGAAAAAAAAGAAATAAAAAAAAGAAATAGGTCTTCTTACACTCACTCATGGAGCATATCTCAGGTAGCTAGTTTGGTAGGTAATTTTGAAGTGACTATTAACTTTGCAGATTATCTATTTGGGGTTGGCAAGATGGCTTAGTATATAAAGGCACCTGCAGCTGAGCCTGAGAATGTCAGCTCAGTCCCTGGTCTCACATGGTGGAGAGAGAGAAGCAAGTTCCTCAGCTTGTCTTCTGACCCTCACTTACACACTGTAGTGTGTGTGTGTGTGTGTGTGTGTGTGTGTGTGTGTGTGTGTGTGTGTTCGCACAACCAGAGGTTTCTGACTTGGTCTGCCCGAGAGCCAGACCTGTAATTCCACAGCCTCTTTGCCCCAATTAGTGACTCAGAAGTTTATATTAACTATAAGCTGTTGAGCCTATGGCTCAGGCTTATTGCTGGCTAGCTCTTGCATCTAACTTAACCAGTTTCTGCTAATCTGTGTTTCGCCATGTGGCTCATGGCTTACCTGTACTTTTACATCTTGCTCTCTTGGCGGCAGCTCATGTCTCCCCTGACTCCATCCTTCTTCCCTGTTATCTATGCTTGGATTTGCTGCCTGCTTCTAAGATGCCTTGCCATAGGCTAAGACAATTCCTTTATTATCCAATGGAAATTAATAGCATACAGAAAAGCATCCTACATTACACACAAGCACATACATACAAAATAAACTAATAAGATGTAATTTAAATTTTTTAAATTATCTTTTGGTATTTCCCTTATTCTCACACAATAAAATGGAGGAATAAATAGGATGTTTATTGATGTTTTATTTACATCAGTAACATATGGGTAACATTCTAAACATTCACTAATAAAATAGCTAAATGAATATGAGCTTTACTGTAAAAATTTTACATAGCAGTTACAGGAAATCACATCGTAGTGTATTGCCACAGAAGGATTTCCAGTAGAAGACTGCAGAAAATTATATATGGAAATAAATATCAAATACATCTATGAGGCAAGCTTGACCGCTTTTCAGAGTGGAAAAACATGAGTGGGCTTTTGTGTTTCTGATATGGTCCTGTCTGCAGGAGTAGATATAGGAGGACCAATTAGGAGGCCAGTGCAATGGAATAACAGAGAGTTAAGAAAGTTTGGCTTTAAACTTAATTTCTCCAATTATGAATGAGATCAAGCATCTTTGTTCATGAATCATTTTATATATATATAAAGGCCATGCTGGGAATGGAGCCCTGGGCCTTATGCATATTAGCCATGCACTGACCTGCTCAAGTATACCACCAGCACACCATCCAGTTTCTAGATTTTATCCCATTAGACTGCTTTTCGTGCCGGGTATTGAACTCAGGCCATTGCGTGTGTTAGATGGGCACTCTACCATTAAGCTGCATGCCCAGGCCTCATTAGTTGTTTCATTTTATTCTTTACAATCCTCAAATAGTAAATCAATTTCCCTTCCAAAATTTTAAACTCATTATTTAATCTCCCATGCAGTATTTTAAAGCAGACAACTCTTGTTTTCCATGTAATTTTTCCCTTTTATTAACCTTTTACATTGGCATTCAGAATAATGGTTTTCATTTTGCTATTCTGTACATGTGTCATCGTACTGCTCATCTTTATCCCCAACCCCGTTATCTTCCCTCAACCCCCTCCCTCTTTCTGCTGATATCCCTGCTATTCTTAAATAAGCCTCTTAAAGCAGTCTTCTATCAAACACTTGTTCAGGGAAACAGCTGCAGGAGCCATGAAAGAAATCCCCAGCTCTGCCTTGAGAGGTCCATTTGCACTGGCATGGTGTACTGCAGACCCTGTATCATATGATGCCAAAGCTATTTAAGGGCTGCTGAGCTACCAACCACGCATCCCTTCATTCCCAAACCATTCTCGGGGCCATCTCATTTCTAAAAATGATGTATAAAAATAATGTGATGGGTTGCCATCATTCTATATGCAAGCAAGAAAGCTATTTCTAGGATGGAGATGTGGAAAGTAGAAGCTTGATTTCTGCATTTATATTTTGTGGGGGCAGAGCAGAAATGCTGCTCTAATTTTTCAGACTTTTAAATATTGCCTCTCTAGTTTTGAATCTTTAAATTAGTCATGTGGTCTATCCCATTTTTTTATTTTTAGGAGATACACTGAATGCATAGATTCAAGAAGTTTATGGATATTCAGTAGAGTTTGGCCCACGTCCTCCAGCAAAGGAAGAAAAGGACTTTGTAATTTGAAATAGTATTTTGCACAAACTAATTCCTTTACAAAGAAAGCCTGCATTACTGTCTGTTAGGATAAGCTAATTATATACACAAAAGGTGATCCTGCCACGGCCTTTCTATCGCCCTGGAATGGATTTAGACTTCTAGTATATTTAGTCTTTAACAGAGGTGTCTAATTTAGTACCAGACTGATCCCAGAATATCCTGGAATATCCCAGAGAGAGTGTCTGGGAAGAGCTGGTAGCATGTGCTTGGCTCCAGGTCTATGTGGGAAAGAGTATATTCTGGTACAGCTCACAGCAGACACATATCTGACTAGAAAATCAGTGAGTCACTCTGGATCCTGAGGCTACCTCACTCTCCTCTCGTCTTCCAAACCCAAGTCAGACCTGTGCAGTTTGTTCTTAATGGCGTCTGGTGAATAGTCTTGAGCAAAATAACTTTGAGTGTGGACTACATGTCTGAGGTCACAATGACATCTGGAAGAGTCTGCTTTATACCCGGCCTCTGAACTTCATGACTAACTAACTCATTCTCAGGTCATGTGCACTGCCAGCTAGATGTGATTGCAGACACATATAGAAACTTCCTAGATCCACTCTTCCCACTAGCTGAAACAAAACAGAATAGAGGTAAAAGAACAGCAGCAGGTACATCCCTGGATAAGGCCTGTTTTCTGTAGTATTAATCCTTCGACCGTGGAAACATCCATGTGAATTTATTGTCCATTCCTCAGGGCAGAGACAGAAAAACAGGAAATCTGAGGCTGTGAGCTGGAAACCACAGGAGCAGCCTTCACAATCACCCATTCACTGAGCCCAGCAAACTTTAATTGGCCATTTATTTTAGGGATTAGCTGTGCTACACTCCAAGATCACCCTTCCCCCTAGAAGCATGCAAGCTAAGGCCTATTCATGACTTCGACCTTCCAGAGGGTGTTATAGGCCAGCAGTTCCTAAAGTGTGACGTTGCCTCTCTCTCTGGGGATCTGGGAATGATTTTTGAGTCTCTGAGTGAGACTATCACCATCTCCACCTTGAGTTTGATGGATGTGTTTCATTTTAAATGTTTAAATTATGAAAACCATCCAAAGATGCATAAAACTGGAAAGATTGCAAGATAAGCCCTGTATATTTATCATCTATATTCAATGATGATAGCTATTTTACCATCATGCTATAGATACCTTATTTTCTGTAGATTATAAACAGTAGCATTTCCTGATTTTATTTATCT
This sequence comes from Sigmodon hispidus, assembly GCA_004025045.1. NCBI lineage: Eukaryota > Metazoa > Chordata > Mammalia > Rodentia > Cricetidae > Sigmodon > Sigmodon hispidus. The sequence continues at coordinate 18,276 of PVIH01002739.1, read as the reverse complement.
ACTTATTTATTTTTAGACAGGGTCTTAATATATATTCCTAGCTGTCCTGGAACTTGCTATGTAGAACATGCTAGCCTTGAAGTCACAAAGACTCCTCTGTAGCTGTCTCTTGTAGACTAGGCTGGTATTAAAGTAATATACCACTATGCCTAGCAATAAAAAAAAAGGTTTGGTGCCATACAACTTTAGTTCAAGCTGTGGGAGGCAGAGGCAGGTGGATCTCTGTGAGTTCAAGGCCAACCTGGTCTATATAACAACTCCCAGGTCAGCCAGAGATAGGTACTGAGACCCTGTCTCAAACAAACAAACAAAATCCATGAAAATGCTTTAAGTAAGATGTGAGGAGTTCTTCATATGACTCTTTTTTTTAAAGATTTATTTATTTATTTTTATTTTATGTACAGTAGTGCTTTGCCCTGAAGCTAGAGTTACAGACAGTTGTGAGCTGTCATGTGGGTGCTGGGAATTGAACCCGGATCTTCTGGAAGAGCATTCAGTGCTCCCAACCACTTAGCCATCTGTCCAGCCCCCATATGACTCTTTTCATTGACACTCAGCCTATTTGATCTGCTCTGGTGACATTTAGTATTGTCACAAAGGAAGAGAAGGCCATGCTACTGCCATGTACTGGATACAGCTTGCTAATGCTGCCTGAGACATATGCATACCAAAATAATATGTATAGTGGTTGGAGAGATGGCTCACTGCCTTTCCAAAGGACCTGAGTTTGGCTCCCAGCATCCATATCCCATCTGTAATTCTAGCTCAAGAGGATCTGCTGCCTTCTTCTTACACTTGCACAGAAATTAAAAAATGATAAGAATAAGTCTATATGAAGATATCTTGATGTAGGAATGTCTTTCTATATTCTGTGAATATCATTCTTTAAATAAAGGGACTGCTTTGGCCCATGCCAGGTATTGTAGAGAAGGTGAGGAAATTGGACCATAGGTAAGAGAAAGAGGGCAGAGTCAGAAAGGACATGATCCAGACACCCAGGAAGAAACATGTAAAAAAATAGGTAAGCCATGGGCCACGTGGCAAGATAAATTAATAGAAATGGGCTGAATTAAGATGAAAGAGCCAGCTAGCAATGTGCCGGAGACATAGGTCAAACAGCATGAATTTAATATAAGCGCTTGTGTGTTTCTTTGGGCCTTTGGGATTGCTGATCCAGATTAAGTGGCCACAGCAGGTTCAAACTGGGGCTAGGCCAGCCAGAGACCTCATTTCAACACATCTGTTGTTTATGTAGAATTCAAATTGACGTGGGAGCCCTGTGTTTTCATTTGCTAACTCTATTGGCTCTAACCACCAACCTGCTCTAAGGCAAGTCAGAGTCCCAAGGACAAACACCTCTGCATCAGGACTGAACAGTGCAGAAACTGAGTAACATTGCTGGAAATACTGGTTCTTGTGTGGTTTCCTAGAGGGATGGAGAGAAGAATACAACTGTGAAAGATTTTAATTTTATCAGACTGCCAGTTTCGGATTTAATTCTGCAGCCTCTGCCCAGTTTATCCATCCATGATTAGGATAGAAACACAAGTCCTATTTTCAGCAAACACACCAAAAGTGGTCCTGCTGTGGAAAATCTTAGAGGTTCCCTAATACCTCCTCAGTGTGATGATAATTTAACATATGCCACCTACTGCTCAGTCACATTACTTAGATTATTGCATTCATGAACAAGCTAACCCAGAAATACTTATTGAAGCTGACACTGGACAAAAAGCTTTGAGTAATGAATAGAAACAAAAAGTAGAATAAAGGTTAAGTCAATAAAGTTAAAAATAAAACTACATGGACTGGAGAGATGGCTCAGAGGTTAAGAGCACTGACTGTTCTTCCAGAGGTCCTGAGTTCGGTTCCCAGCAACCACATGGTGGCTCACAACCATCTATGATGACATCTGATACTCTCTTCTGTATACTGTATACATAAAAAAAAAACAAATCTTAAAAAAATAAAAAATAAAAATAAAACTATCATATAACCAGCTGTCTTATCCTCACCATATACTCAGAGAATTCTATACCATACTGCGAATATATTGTACCACCATGTTTATAGCTGCTCTATTCACTATAGCGAGGAACCAGAATTATCTTAGATGTTTATCAGGAGATGAATGAATAATTAAAATTATATGTACACACACACAAATAAATACCTTTCAGCTCCAAAACATGTAATCACAAAATTTTCAGGAGACAATAGATGGAATTAGAATGTATAATATTAAGCAAGGTTATATATTCTCAGAAAAAAGCTGCATGCTATATTTCATATACATAATCTATCCAGTTATGTATGTGGACAAATGCACATGTAGGTACATTATACCACATAGAAAAAAGGGCAAGAAAGACTAAGTATTAGGGCATGAGGAAGAAATAAATATAGGTAATAAACATGAGTTATGAAAGATGATATAACACTAATGTTTTTTTTCTAATTCTAACTCTTGTGAATTTTTCATCTTTTGGTGGTAGATAAGTACATTAAAAATATATTCAACAATGAAAGTGTAAAATTCAATATGAAGCCCCACAGCTTCAGAATGGGCATTCTAACTGTACAGAAGTTCATTGAGATGTGTAGATTTCAGGTCTGATTCATTTCAGTGTGTGATGTTTCTTATTTCCAATTTTTTGTAATAAGAAAGAGAGAGAGAGAGAGAGAGAGAGAGAGAGAGAGAGAGAGAGTAAAGACAGTGACTCCTGAGAGATGTCTGGAGTTTCGAGGGTAAATGAGTAGAAAAGAGATTCTAGGACCTAAGTAGTGGTGTGGCTCCCAGCACCCACCCATGTCAGGTGCCTCATTTAATTTTTACCACTTCTTTTCTATAGACAAGAGTAACCATATTTCAACATACAGATTTACTACATCATGAGCCTGGATAGAGAGTAGGGTTGGACTATGAGGCTGGGCAACTACTGGGGTCTAGGAAGACATGGTCTTTCTAAGTAGGAAGCACCAGCTGTCAGAGTGTGGATCCTGAACAGGGTAGAAGGAAATGGTAGTAAGTGCTGCTATGGAATTATAGTACAGAATTATAGCCACCTTTCCCTCACTCTAAATTTCTTAAATTTTGTGGTGTTTAGCAGCAGCAGCCACATCATATCACCTCTTCCGCTGAAGGAGAACCTTTTAAAAATGTAATAGATATAAAATAATAATTCTCCTCTGATATGTTTACCAAAGAAAATGTTCTCTGAGTAGATCTGGGGAAAGATGAGATTTACAGCGCTTCATTAAAAGCCAAATATGGTAATGTATGCCTTTGATCCCAGCACTAAGGTGCATCTCAGTGAGCTCAAGGCTAGGATCTCAAGCTACACAGTGAGACCCTGTATGAAAAAAAAAAGACATCCTTCATGAAAGCATTTATGAGTTGGTCACTCAGACACCTGCTTCCCATGAATGTGTTACACAGATATTACTGGTGCCTTGCATGACTGTCTAAAGATTATCCAGAGATGCATCACTGACCATGATGTGGTCCAGTAAGACAGGGAAATAGGCTGCCAACTGCTTTGTCATTCTAGAGAAGCTAGAGGGCCCCTCCCAGAGCTGGCTCACCTGAGGTTGCAAATCAGCTGCTGAATCTTCAGCCACATCAGCCACTTGCAGTTGTCCTTTACCCTGGTGCTTCTCAACCTTCCCAGTGCTGCGACCCTTTAACGCGATTCTTCCACATTATTTTTGTTGCTACTTCATAATTGTAATTTTGCTACTGTTATGAATCATAATGTAAATATTTTTTGGAGATAGAGATTTGTCAAAAGGGATGCTACCCATAGGTTGAGAATGACTGCTTTACTTTAGTCATTTTTGGGCTATATAGGAAGCTAGATCCAGCATCACTGCCTCCAGGCCACCATAAAGGAAGCAAAAGCTAGGCTTTTTGTGCTGTCACTCACTAACCTACTCACACTGGTTCCTCTGACTCACTCAGGGAGGGTCCAATTACACCTGTGACCTCTGTTCAGAGGGCACTGAATTGTCACCCATTTTTGAAAGCTTCCTCCAAAAAGTAGCTGAAAATAACAACACTGTGATTAAAAGGTTACTTTCAGTTTTCTGAACAGCTGACCTATATGGCACACTGTCTCCTCTACGGGCCAGCAGACAGGACCACACACTGCTGCAATCCTCAAGGGCACAGGAGATCTGGCTGCTCTGAGTTTTAAGATAGATGATGATAGATGGTCATTTCAAACAAACTCTTAAACTAGAATAACTCTAGGTTTGCAGAAAAGTTGCTAAGGCAACTTCTCTCCCATTTTCTCTACTGATTGCTTTTTATATAAACAAGGCACATTGTTGCTGACTGTAGACTTTAGAATCTCAAGTGTTTTTCATTCTTGTTCTTCCTGTTACAGGTTCAGATCCAGCATGCCATGTTACATTATGTATAGTTGTCCTGTCTCTCTAGCCTCCTCTGGTCTGGGATGATTCCTCTATTTGTCCTTTAACAATTGACCTTAGCATCTTAACTACTCAGGGACTTAGAATACCCCTAATAAATCTGTGTTGTTAATCACCACATGGTCTGCTAGGGGTGCATGCTTTTGAAAGAACAGGGCTAGCCTCAAAGTGTCCTACCTGCCATATAACACCATGTGCCAATGATGCTGGACATGACTCCTGCCTATGCTCAGAACTTAGGCAAGGTGGTACTTGAAGATTTCTCTTCTGCTTAGACACTAGTTTCTCATTCTCCTCCTCTGATCTTCAGGGTGGAATCGTTAAGTCCAGCAGCTCTTGGAAGGAGTGAGATGGCTAGGGTCTATCTCCTCAAATAAAAAGCATCTACAATACCACTGAGAATTTGGGGTTAAGAAAAAATTTACACTTCCATTTTCAGTTTAATAAAATGATTTAAACAAATACACTGATTCCTGAGATTTATCAAAAATGTGATAATTGTGCCCAAAAATGCTTCAGGTCTTTATTTTAAATCTTAAAACATCATTAAGAAACATAGTTGGAGTATTCTCTTTTCTTCTCAACCATCTAATGCTAATTGTTCCTTTTCTATAGATAAGAAATAATCATATCTTAACATATTATTATTATTATTATCTATGCACCAAAGGAGTCTTATATCTATATTCTTTGTCTTGAAGCTGGATTGTTTTATTCAAATTGATATATTCTGGGATCGATTCAGGATGATACATGAATATAAGAACACATTTTATTTTTTTAGGGTCAATTTCTTTTTTATTAATATATTTATCATTTGGTGATTTTACATCCAATGCACCCAATCCAATTCAGTTATCAGACCTCTCAGATTCATGCCCACTCATATGATCTCCCCATTTACAAAAAAGCCCATTCATTCTGCTCATTTACTTACTGGAGCATAATTAAATTCCCTGTGGCCAGACCCTTAAAGAAAAACAAGTCTTTCCTCACCCACACTCCTGCCAGAGGCCATCAATGCAGAAGTGAGGCACTGTGTCATTTAGCTATGAGGAACACATTTTAATATTACTTGTGAACTGTCTCCAATAACTTTAAAAGCTAGATTATTTGAGAAAAGGTCTTCTCTAGGTTTCTTAGATTTATTCATTATTGTTGTTAGTGTTTTGAAATAAGGTCTCCTGTAGTCCAGACTAGATACAAATTCAGCTGATCCTCCTGCCCCTGCTTTAAGAATGCTAGAATACTACAATTGTTAATCCTGCCCATGGGATGTGAGCTCTTCCAAAATTCAGTGATGAGGTAAGAATGGCATGTCCTGACCCTGCTCTGAAAAGCTGGAGAAGGGATGGGTCTGCAGCAAAGCAAGAGGGGAAATAGAAACTAACCTATCAGGTGGCCTGGCATTCTCCATCAGTGGTGGTCCCTCTGGCTTCCCTTAACACTCGTCTCCAGTACAGGTCCTCCAACCTTCATACCCTTGAGAAGGTCAAACATCCGAACAGTACCAGCTAATCAATGAGGAGCACAGAGATGTCAAGGGCTCTCAAGAGAGAGGCGGGACACCCAGGATAGCGGCGTTCCAAGCCCAAGTTCTGAATATATCTTACAATTCAATCTCAGAACATCCCAAACACACACATCATTGTCTCTACAACAGGTTTCTCCTCCGTCCATTCAGGGACCAGCCTGAATCCTTGCCTTACCCTCTGCTCACTAAATCATGCTCTAAGCTCATTTATTCAGATTACTTATCTTACACCCGTGTTTCTCTTCAGCTCCCAGTGACTACTTCATCCCAGTCACATTAACTGATGCCCAGATCTGGGAAGCACATATTTGCCAGGCTGCTTATGCCAGGCCTGGCCCTTCTGAACTGCTTTCTGTTTTGCAGATTGGAGAAACCAAGCTATCATATTTTATAGGTCTACCTTTCCACAGGCTGCGCCCAAAAACTGAACTTCTTTCAGAATTTACTATGTCTCCAAACTCAGCTCTCCCACTTCCATCTAGTCATTTCCCACCTTGTCTCAAATTCTATTTACCACTCACAATGAGGTCTTTTTACTTCCCCAAATACTTCATTTACCACTGCTGAAGACTTCACATGCCCTTTCTCTCTGCTTTGAAAGGCCCTCTCTCAGGGCTAGTCAACTTTTAAATTTCAGCTTAAAAGTTCTTTCTTTAAAAATATTTGTGCCAGGTGTGTGTGTGTGTGTGTGTGTGTGTGTGTGTGTGTGTGTGTGTGTGTGATGCATGTGACTGCATGTCTGCTGTGTGCAGGCATTTCTGCATATGTGGATGTGGTAGTCAGAGGACAATTTTGAATGTTGGTTCCCACCTTCTACCTTGTTTGAAATGCTGTCCCTTTATTGTTTTCCCACTACACACACACCAGGCTTTCTGGTCCACAGGCTGCCACGGATTCTCCTGTCTTTACCTCCTACCTCACAGGAGGACCAATGGAGTTACAGATGTGTACCATTGAGTCCAGCTTCATGTGGGTTCTTGGGATTCAAACGCCAGTCCTCACAGTTGCACATCAAGTATTTCATTCACTAAAGCACTAAGTCTTCTTCTTCTTTTTTTTTTTTTTGACCAGGCCTCATTGGTAGTCTCTACACCCAGCTGCTGTGACATAACTTAGCAAAAATCCCACATCTGTTTAAAGAAAATTTCCTTTCCTTTGACAGCTGACCACTTTGAGTAGATGATTGAAATGCCTTGCTGTCTAAGCCCAATGCCCATCTTTATGAGGAATTATTTTAAGACAGTTTATCAAGAATCCCATCTTCCCTGCTCCTTTTAGTGCATTTCCATCCCTTCACCCCCTTGCTCTGCTTTCTGGCTGTAAATTCCAGCTGTTCTATGTGGCAATGATCTTTTTTCCTTACTGCAATAGGTATTAAGTAAACCTTGCCTTTATTGCCTTTACTGTATAGTTTTTGTTTTACTCTCTGATTCCGACACAGCAGGTCTAGACCAGATAGCACCTTTCATTTACACTTTTGCCATTCTTATACTTTAATGTAACAACTTCTATAACTACTAAATTCCATGTAGCCTTTCATAGCTTAGAACTTGGCACATGTTTCTGAATGCTGGGATGAATTTCCATGGTTGTGCTTCGCTAAATTAAACATTCCAGCATATTGGGCAGTTTTAAACATTAGATGGTAGGATGCTAGGCCCGTGGCATATATGGAACAAGTCTGGCTCTATTGGATATATTTCTATGCTGTTGGGAAGTCCTCTGTGAGCCTGGTCCTCCCTGAAGCAAAGACTCTGAGCTCATTCTCTTCAGCAAGGGTCTCAAGAACTGACTATGGCCTAAGTCATTCATTCACTTTCCTCTCATTCTAAAAGATCATTACATTCTCTGTATTTACTTACTTGTTTCTACATGTTTTCAGGCTATCCTTCCCCAATCAAGCAAACAAACAAACAAAGTATTCCAGACCTACTTTAATAGATGTCGGTGCTCAGGCATGAAAAGTGATTTTGAAGTTCTCTGCCTAACTGAGTCAGCCAGTAATAGCTAGCTTGCCATGAAAGCCTGGAACATCTGGGCTGAATTTCTGAACCCACCCTGGAAGATGAGAACTAATTCTGCAAATCTTTGGATCTCCACATGTGTATCATCGCATGTTCAAGTCCACCTTTGTGCATATACACCATACACATATATACACACAAAATAATAAATAAATATAAGTAAATTTAAATTGTGTGTGATCTAATCATTCTAACTTCATTTGCATCTATTTCTCTGTTCATTTACCTCATTAGTTCTTGGAAGCCATTGGTTGGTTTTGATACATTGGCACACCAAGAGCTACACATACATCTTAATTTTGATCAAGGGTTTTCTACCTTCTCGAAAAGGAAAGTGGCTGTTAATTTTCAAGGGAAAATGTTTTAATTTTCCAGTGTATTTTAACAATTTTGAGTGTGGATGGAGGCAAACAAAACAGTAACTTCATTAAGTCGAGTGTTCTTTATCTAGAAAATAGTAGCAGGAGAATCATTAATATTGATAGTGACAGACAAGAAGCCATCCTGAAGTCCTTCACAGAGCACCAGGGTGGTACAGTCAAGGAAAAGGTCTCACTGACACCTTTGCCTTGTGGACTCTGCATGGTTTTGAAGGCTCATGGGAAAGAGAATTCTGTCATCTTCCTGGCAAACCCTCAAGCTCCTGGAAATGCTGACTAATAGAAACATGAGCCTATTGATTTTTTTCACTTAAAGTCTTTATTGCTGCAGGTAAAACCCAATTCCACCTGCCTTTTTGCAGTGTAGGAGGAAACAAAAGCTTAAAGAGGTTAAATTACTTGCCCAGTGATTACCCTGCAAAAGTAGACACAAGATTTAACTATGGCCTGATTCTATACCACCTCTCCTTTTCTCTCAGCCTTGCTTGGTTAATGAAATTGTTCAGTAAGCAAAGGAATTGGGCTTCCTAGCCAACTTGGATTAAAGGTAATGCAGTCTTGGCCACATACTCTTAAGTCTCCAGCTACAGAGCTGCCTTTGGAAATAGTGCAAAAGGAAATAAGAGGCTGCCACACCTCATGGCCTAGTGTGCTTTATGAGCAAGCTGGAAGAGTCTTTGGCTGATAATCCTAGGCCTTTGGGAGAGTTTACATTTCAAAGTATCCTTCCCAATTTTGACCCTAGAAATATAGAAAAGGCTACTCAGGACCCAAGTTTAAGGACTCAGCCTGCCAAATGACAAATGAGTCCCACCTCAGATTTCCAGTGAGGATCGTTGTTATTTTACTCACAGGTAGAGTGGGTGTGACAGACTGGTAGAAAGAAAGCCCTGATAGCAAAGGAAACAACCCAGTGAAGAGATAGCCTATAGGATGGGAGAAAATGTTTGACAGCTATTCATGAGACTAGAGATTAATATTTATACTATAAAGAACTCAAAATGAAATGCAAAACAACAAAGAATCTAAGAACTAATGGAGTGAAAAGTCACAGCTCAAAAGAATTATGAACATCCAGGAAATACATGAAAAATGTTTACTGAATTTTATTTATCTGGGGTGTGTGCTCATTTACCAGTTGTGAGAATGGAAATCAGAGGATCACTTTTAGAATAACTTGCATGACTTGGTCAAGGTCATACGGTCAAGGCCAGCAGTAGATGGCTTTCCTCCTTGAGTTATCCCACCAACCCAGTGTTCAATGCCTCTAGTCATTACGGAAATGCAAACCAAAGTGTCACTGAGATTTCATCCTACTGCATTCAGAGTGAGCAGCTACCACGAAGGCACAAGAGATGTTGGTCAGGGTACAGGGCAATGAAGAACACTAGGATACCAATGGTAAGGACTAAATTAGTGTAGCCACTATGGGAATCAGTATGGAAGAATCTAAAACATGGAATAGAACTGTTATATGATCCAGCTGTCCCACTTTGGGGCATACAGTTAAAGGAATTAAAGTCATAATGCTATACTATTATACTCACAAATCTTGTGGCACTGTTCACAATAGCTCAGTTACAGAATCAGCCCTGGCACCCACCAGCAGATGAATGGATGAGAAAATGCAGAATCCACAAAAAAGGAGTATTTATTTTTCTATAAAGAATGGCTTCATGCTATTTGCATGAAAACAGGTGGAGCTGAAGATCACCATGTTCAGGAGTCAAACTCAGAAACTCAAAACTCATATGTTCTCTTATATGTGATATATAGAGGAGGAAAAGCCTATGTAGTAGGAGAATTAGGGAAAATGAAGAATATCAGAGGGAAGTGAGCAAGGAATGAGGGGGTAAGTGTGGTTAAAATATGCTATATGCATTATGGAAAAGTCCCAATAAAGCCTACTTGTTTATACATTAATTTTTTAAAAGGTCTTTATTAAACTTAGGTTTGAATATTATTTTTGTTCCATCTCTTTCTGTCTGTCTCTGTCTCTCTGTCACTTTGTCTCTCTGCCCCCCTCCTCGTATGTGTGTGTGTGTGTGTGTGTGTTGAGGTAGGATCTATAGTAGCCCAAACTAGCTTCAAACTTTCTATATAGGCAAGCATAACCTTGAACTTGACCACCCTGCCTCCATTTCCTAAGTGTCAGCACACCTGACTATGAATATGCCTTTTAATTGGTATTGTTATTGTTAGTTAATGGCATTGAGGAACAAAGTGTTTAGACACAACCACCACCAATTATGGTGATTAGATGCTCTGCAGTCATGTTCTGGACTGGCTAGTAACTCAGCCAGATGCGAGGAAAAGATGCTGGCTTCAGTAGCTGCTGTTTAAACAAACCCATATTTCCACAGGTACCTAGGCACCCTGGGAGTTTTATACATCCTCTCCAGCTTTCCCCAGATTTCTATCTGCTATGTTTGAAAATTTAATATATACTACTAAAAATTACATCTTGTTCCCAAAGAGTTACTTTGAAACCCTTTCATTTATAGTCTATAGTTCTGAAATTTCTTTTTAACAATAGCTTACTGATTACTCATCTGTTTTTTTTCTTCTATTATTGTGTGTGTGGTATGAGTGTGGGTGTACACATTGTACTTGTAGAGGTCAGTGGACAGTTTTGTGAAGTTGATTCTCTCTTTCCACCCTTATGTGGACTCCAGGGATCAAGCTCAGGCCTTCAGGTTTGCACCACAAACACTTAAATGCTGAGCTGTCTCAACGGTTCTATGCTCTTCAGAATTTTACAGTGAATTTTTTTCTTTTTCTTTGTGCTATTTTATATAAATTTAGTCTTTAATCTTGCATTTATGTTTCTTCCAAAGCATACCTGATTTTGCACTTATTGTATTAAAAATGCTTAAGTATCTGAATGCTCAAAATGCATAAATGTGTTCTCTTCTGAAAACATCTAAAACGTAAGTAAGTCTTACAAGCAAGTGTCCATACTTTACCAGCTTTGAAAGCTACAATCATAGGAAGTGGATGCTTTATTTTTAATTGTACAATAAATAATACTTGGAAATGTGTTGCATTATCATGAGCTGCCATCTGACCTTGTTTACAGTTCATTAATTACCAGCTACAGTTTTTGCAGGATCATTAGATGCTTACACATTCATTCCTACATGAAGATTGGTTTCATCTTCAGCAGAACACATGCCTGTATCCTCTGCTGTTACATTACATTGCCACAAATCCAGTGGGGTTCTGCTCCCCTGGTACACACATGCACATGCCCACAGGCCACAACTTTTCCTTAGAGACTTTCACCTTGAAAGACCACACTTAATGTTCAGATGCCATGGAAACACACTAACCCCTACAGCCCTCTACCTTACCAACAACCTTACATTCATGAATATATTGTCTATATAAACATAGCTGGCACATGCTGGAGCTAACTGTAGTAGAAAACATCCACAAAGAATTGGTTAGAAGTGAAATTGTTTTTCTGGGTGCCAGCAAGCATCAGGCCACTATCATTCATGCACACATCTTCCTCTGAGCAAAAACTTTCATGACAAATAGCTTTGGACTCATGCTATTATGTGGACTTCATCGAGAGGTCAAGACCCCATTTAGAGAGAGATCATAGGGTTTGCTCACAGGACCTTCTGAGTTCACTGCTCATGCAAACATTAATTACATACACCTGTTCAGGGCCAGCTGCACTCATGGAGGGTTCTGAACATTTACACAGTGAGTCAACAGATTAATGTCCTTCTGTGAGGCAGGTAAAACCTCCAGCCATAGCTGCTGCTTCTGTTGCTATTAGCAGGATATCCTCTACTGCTGAAGATCTGTTTGGAAAAACAGAAGCTATTAAGGCATCAGATGCTTTCCAAAAGTTACAGAAGCTGCTCGAGCTGATATTTTGAATTAATAGTAACTTTGCTTTGGAGAGTGAAGTTGAAATGAGTCTGATTTCTGAAGTTGGTCTATGTCTTAGCCAACTACCAGGGCATACCAGATCAAAGAAATATGGCTTCATTCTGCAGGTGGGAACAGCTGCCTTGTGCCAAGAACTCAGATGAGTCTCAACGGCAGCAAAGGGGTTTATGTCAAGACCTGGGCTAGGGCCCAGGGTGGCTTTTCTAGGAAATGGCTATGGAGCCAATGACTTCTTAGCTCTAGATATAGAAACAGGTTACAAAGCCAAGTTCTGTCCAGTTTTGCAGAACAATCTTTTTGTACACTATGAAGATGTGTTGCTCTCATTGGTTTAATACAGAGCTGACTGGCCAATAACTAGGCAGGAAGAGGTTAGGAAGGAGACCCAGACTGAGAAAAACTGGGAAGAAAGAAAAGAGGAGTCAACAGCCACAGAGGAAGCAGCATGGGCTTTACAAAGTAAAGGTAATCAATTGAGCCTCATAAAAGGACATGGATGAAAAGCATGGGTTAAAAGACATTAAGTTGTAAGAGCTAGTTAGTAACAAGCCTACTCTATTGGCCAAGCATTTATAATTAAGAAGTAGTCTCTGTGTAGTTACTTGGTAGCTAGCTGAAGGGACAAAATATTCCTCCTACAGTACACAAATATTGTTTTTAATAAGTTAAGACTATTTATTTTCTGTTTTTCCTCCCTTCCTTCCTACTTCACTTCCTCCTCTCTCCACCTGAAGACCCCTCTCCCCACATCCCTCCTTTCATTAGCTATAAGAAGCAAAGAGAAATTTCTAGATTTCTAAAGGTTCTTTAAGAGTAAATGCTAGAATTCTCCACCTAAAGATATATTTATATTTATTTATTTTTAATTATGTGGAGGAGTGTGTCTACATGTGAATGCCATTGCCTGCACAGGCCAGAGGTGTCTGATGCCCCTGGAGTTGCAAATGGTTGGAAGTCACCTGATGTGGGTGCTAGGAATTGAAGTCGGGTCCTCTGGAAATGCGGCAACTGCTTCTAACCCCAGAACCATCTCTCTAGCCCCTAGGGTCCCTCCCACTTTTGTGGATATTACATTAAATGATGTACTATGTGAGGGTCTTTAAACTATTGATTCTTAAACTTCCACTTGACTTTATTCTATATGGTGCATAGTCTGCTAATTCACTTCTGGAGCTGTTTCAATGTAGGATTCCAATTACATGTGTATAAAATTTTTAATTCATTCTCTCCATCTACTCAATACTATTGAATTGGATATCTGCCTTGGAAATTGAAAAATAGGAGGTGGGAGTTGGAAATATTGATTTTCAGGCTTTAAAAATGGACCAGTTTAGGCAAACACTTGTTCTTACAGAATCAGTCCTGGAAAAACCACACACTACTCTCTCAGATAGCTTTTGCTATATAATAAACTGCCCCAGAGCTTGTGGTATAGAACAACAGTTATTTATGTGGCTGTCCGATAAATGGATCAGCAATTAAGATGGCCGATGTCAACTGTGGGTCTGCTGGATTGCTGTGAACTGTGGTGTGCTCAGCTTGGTTTGTGCATTGTGACTTTTCATGGCCTTTGTGCTGTCCAGAAGATCACTTAGACTCCTCCACATCGTTTGTGCATAGGGATCCCTGGAGAAAAAGTGACTTCATGGCCAAACTTGGAACTGGGGTCACACCAATCTGAGACATTGAATTGACCAAGACGCATGATTCTTAGCCAGCTTAGTTCTTAATAGGGATCTGAGTCACATTCTTAAAGACCCAGAGACAGGCAGTTGGTCATTTTTAAAATCTGTCACATCTCTGATGAAGAGCAGGTGGTAACTTACAGCTATCACACATTTCCTATGTGAAGCAATGGTAGGTAGTCATTCCTTCTAACAATGCTACCGCAAACACAGCAGATATTGAAATAGCCTTCAATTTAGCCTGCTGTCCTAGGTTCTGTACAACAAATGAAAACCCCTTCCTTAGATATGATAGTGTTCATGTGGTCATAGTCTGCTCAGATCCTTACTGTGGGCTTGGTTCTCTGGGTAGACTGAAGCAAGCATTATAACGAACATTCATTAGGTTTCATTTCTGAGGTCAATTCCCATTGAAGAGACAGAGAAGGAGCTGAGTGATCCTGCAGGTGGACCCTGAGGGTGCTCTGAGGCATCAAAGACTTGTTCAGGTTGTTAGAGACCGGGAAGTGTGGCTAAGCCTTCATATTGAACACTTCCATTATGGTGACCTGGATGCAGGCCTCGTCTGAAAAGAGCATAACCTTGCGCGAGGCAGCTTTCTGTAGCTGAGCTAAACCCTGAAAACACTCAGATAGAGGGGGAGATGTGGACAGCAATGCCAAGGCCACAGGGCCTTCCTTCAAGAGCCATCAAATGCTAATAGGATTATGGAAAGATTCTAGTTACTCTCAACTGACTTAGTCTGTAGGAAAAACAGCATGGTATTTATTGACTCTGTTGTTTTCCTCAGAGTTTCAAATTGCTTCAGGGAGGGTCTGACTCATACCCTGTTACCTTCATTTGAATCTGAAAAATAAGTAATATGCTTACTGAGGAATTAATTCACTTCTTGTACAAATCTGCTTTCATGTCGCTTCAGGCTGCAGCTTTTCCTTCCTCAGGAGCATATGTTTCTGTCATTCTGGCCAGCAATTCACCTCATCAGTGATGCGGTTATTGAAATATGCTGCTCTGCCTGGTTTTGAAAACGTATCTTACGTAGGCTTCCATTTAAAAAAAAAAAAAGCAAAATGACAGAACATGAATCAGTTCTCAGAGAATGGCATTTTTTAAAAATTGCTGTAATTGTTTCTGTGATGCTGAAGGTCAGACACTTGGGGCAAAGGTGAGAAAATGCTTACGTGACAGTGAGTCACTTACAGGAGGGGTGGAGCTCAGCGCCTGAGCTCAGGAGTCAGGGCAGGGGGTTGGGAGCAGAGTGAAGAGTTCAAGAGCTGCAGGCCTGAGCCACCTCCTCCAGTGACTGATTGACAGTGCTGACAAGGCACAAGGCAAAGGGGAAGCAGTTTCTCTATATAAGAATTTGTGACATCGTTGATGAAATCTCAGCAGGTTCTATAATAGGCTTGACCTTTGTTCACCCCGGAACAAGACTTCACTAGAGTTGTTGTTAGCCTCTTGCTGCAATAATCTGCCACAGTAAGGGACACTGCTACATTTGCAAACTTTAAGCCTATAGAAGTTTATTTTCAAAGAGTGGGCTTGAGTGTGCTTCTAGTGCTGCTCAGAGGAAGAGATCTCTATCTGTGATCGTTTCATTTGTTAATGCTCCCCTTGGTTTGGTCACCTCTTACCTGTTTGTGTGATAAGGAGTTGTTGTATTTTGATTAATCACCAAGTCTTACCGAGCCTGGTCATCAGGTTCCTGACTTTCAGAGGACTGAAATTCCACAGGCTGCATTGACAGTTTGCTCTTTCTCTGGTGGTTTAGGAAATAACCGAGATCTTCCATGACTTTCTTGTTATTTTTTCAGCTCAAGGTTTCAAAGACATGGGCAACTGGGCCTGGCACATGCCCAGCGTTGTGTGTATATGGTTTAGTGTCTGAGTCTGGACTTTGGTACTATTTACTGGAGAAAGAAAACACCTAGATCTCTTGTAATTTGAAGCTTTTTCTTCCTTGGATTCAAGTCATGTGGATTGTCTTTTGGGATAGCCTCCGATGTATGCCATTCTCAAGATATGCAAAGACTGAGCCACAGACATAACTCCATAAGAAGGAGTACCTGCTGACCTCAGACCCCCTTGTCATTTCTCTGGGCCTACAACAGAAACTTTGGACTGGACTATGGTCTGCCTGCCCTTCAGTCTGATTCTGATCACCAGTAATAGAGGTAGTTTGAAGATTCTGTTGGACTTCTCAATAGAAGCGACACATACCCTTAAACTGAACAGTTTATGGCTGTATATAAACATGACCCATGTGTTCTAATGTCCTTTGCATCCAAGTATTTTGTTGGTGTCTTATTCGTCTTTAAAAGTAGGGACCACACTACTTGGTGACATACAGTGAAGAATCTGCCACCTTACACAAGTAAGTCCCCACACCCACTTGACCATCAGAACGTGAAATCAGCCACTATACAGTCCAGGTACCAAAGCTCTTTAGATAATATAATCAGACCAGGGTAACTGGCATATCTACCACCTCACACATAGTTCATGTATCAGTGTAGAGACCACATTCAAAAGTTTTAACTTCCTAAATAATTGCTAAATGAATTACTAAAATACCTCCTATGTGCAATCTTAAATTATGTTTTCTTTAGGAAATGAAAGGACAAGGTGTGTCCTATTTGCTGTTATGACTTGACATTTCCAAAGGTTCCTATCAAAAGATCCATGTTGCTACTGAAAACTACTGGCTCTTGGAACAAATACCTCTCTCTCTGAATTGGATGAGTCCCTAGTGAACAGTAATTAACCAAGATGCTCCTCCAGGATCACAGGTCAGTGCTAGACAACAGGGCTCTCACTTTCTTTCTCTCCTGACAGGCAATTTACCTGACAGCCACAGCTTACATGGATCATGTCATTGTGTTTCCCCAAATACCAATTGGGCTGTAATTGTTCCATGTTATAGATGGGGGAGTTGGGACAGAGGAAAGATAAGTTTGTCCAAAGTTACATAGTTAGTGGGTGGGCAAACCCATGCAGCACAACAGCAAAACCTGTCCTCTAAACACCGTGTTATTCTGCTGTTCTGAAGAAATGCACTCTGTCCAATAGGGTCACATGTTTATGCTGTGTTTTGAGGGCAAGTGTAAGCAGTGTATTTGAATATTGTAGGAGGAAAGAATTGTTGGAAACTTGGCTGCTCTGTTGGGCAGATCAACATTGCCCGACTCTAGGGGTCAAATCTGAGTTACAGCCTCTAGAAAGAGCACCCTTTATAGCTGTGCAGTGCATAACACACCCCATCCTCTGCCCCACCCTGACAAACAGGAATGATGATGAATTTTGTGTAAATGTTTCTTTAACATAAGAGAAATCACCTTCTAATGATCCCTATAAAGTTAGAAAACTAGATTACAAGAAAAAACAAAGAGGTGAGCAGATGTATACCTGAAAGGCAGTGGTGGACACATCTTTAATCCCAGCCCTCAGTAGGCAAAGAAGGCAGATCTCTGTGAGTATAGGTCCAGCCAGGTCTTCAGGGTGAGTTCCTGGACAGCCAGGGCTACACAGAGAAATCTTGTCTCGAAAAGTAAGAAACAGGTTGACAAATTCATCTTCATCTGTAGGCATCATTTCAACAGGCTGGACTTGTTCCCATCACTGTGAGAGAGACAGCAGTCGGAGCTACAACCTCCCTTTCCACAGGCCACTCCTGTTGCCCTATGGTTTCATCAGTGACATTGTAGCTTTTGCATGGTTGAGGTTTACAGGATTTAAAGTCTAGTCATATGGTAATTCCCACAGTTGCTTAGTCATCCGACACATGACCACACCCCCAGACCTTGTGCCTTGGCCACTTTGAAATTCATGTGAATTTCTGAATTAGCACAAATATCATTAGCAGATACTTGTAGTTTTGTGATTTTGTTAAAGTACCTTGGCGAGATGGATTCTGAGAGCTTGGACTCTGTAGGTGATAGGATGTATGCATTTGAAAGTCTCATATATATTGACATATCAACCTTTTAAAAGACTGTATTTCTTTAAGCAATCACCAATAGCTCATGAGAATATCTCTAGTTTTATGTCCTCACCAACTTTGGTTATTATTACTTTTTTTTGCATTTGTTTGCCTTTTGGTTTTGCTTATGTGAAGAGTTGAAAGGAGTGCTCTTGGGCTCAGCGAGGAAATGAGCTTGCTGCTAAGCTTGGTACCAGAGAGCCATCTCCAGAAAGCACAAGATGGAAGGGGAGGACTGATGAACTGATTCCAGCAACTTGTCATTTGACCGACACACACCACATACACACACACACACACCTCACACACACCACAAACACACACATACACCACA
>PVIH01002738.1:140045-179751 GCA_004025045.1 Sigmodon hispidus | reverse complement strand
CATTTTCATGGCTTGGGAATGACAGCCAACTTCAAACACGTTATTGGTGCCAATGACCATGGGTTTGGGTTCTGGATCTTCAGTGTCTGGGATGATATTGTCCGGGTGAGCATTTATGATGAGGGCCTGCTCCTCTATCAGGTTCCCTTCACCGATAATGATTGGCCCCGCCTCCGCAATGATCCGTGCTTTAGGGTGGATCACCGTCCGAGGGCCTCTTCTGAGTTTTCTCCGCCATCATCAGGCCCCAGTCTCCGAGGCTTTGTTTGGATGGGTAGACTAGATGTGAGATCGAAGGCTAACACACAGAAAGACTTAGATGTGATGGTCCCACTATGTCCCAACATCTTGATCCATGCATATCTTCCATCTGGCCATTTTGGCTTTTGCAGTAGAACTGATATTGTAAGAATAGGCTTTCCTGAAGCTGATGAATCACTGCAAAGAATTGCTAAGTCTAAGGGAGGGTGGGTTGGGGAAGTGCCTATAAGCATTTGGGGTTAGAGGGCAGAAATGTACTAAACATTGCAGGTGGAATGAGAAGTTGTTGCTGGAATTACAGAACAGAAAGCTCTGGTTCCTGGAGTCCTAATGGGCTAGCCTTACCTCTCTCTCCCACCTCACAGATCAGATATGAACAAAGGTACAAGGCAGAGAAACCAGAGGCTGAATCGGGAAAAAGATAACGGGGTCAGTGGCCTCCATGCTCATCTTCAAGAAACTGATGGGAATAATGTTTCAGTTCTATAGAAAAGAAAGAGGGGCTGGAGTTTTCATACATGACAGGGCAGGTGACCCTAGTCAGGCCCATGAGCTGGTTGATCCGTGTTTCAGTTCTGGCTCTTCTGGGTTCTGGAATTGTTATTGCTGTCATCATGTAAGAGAAGCAATCTGCTTCCATCCAGATGCTTCATCACCATGTTAATTCCCCCAAATAGGGGTGATCTTATTATGGGATGGCCTGTACTGCCAGGTTCATTGTTGCTCAGGGTACTTCAGGTATTTTTGATGCAAAGAAGTTTATAGAATATGCCCTGTCATTCCGGGAATCTACAGTTAGTACTAAAGAAAATAAAAGATATAAAGAGGCAAAATAGTTTGAAGGAGATAAGATGGCTGAGTTGTTTGGCTGGAATCTCCAGCTTGGCCTCAGTTCTCTCTCCAAACCCCACTCCTTCAGAGAACTACCAAAGGAGCCCAATTTCCCATTCTCAGTGATGACAGTGTCTCATGCGCGACCCTGCCTGCAAGGACGGCACAAGACCCAGGCTTCTTCCTTCCATGGTTTATTCGGGCATTTTACAGAAGCTTCTATTTTTCTTACTACACTACTACTACTACTACTCACTCACACACACACTGTACTCTACACTACTCTCTCTCACTCACTCACTACACTCACTCACTACTGGGAGACCCCGCTCAATAGCTTAAAAGCTCTCAGGGCTTCAAAACCAAAATATACCACGTAGGTACTGCTCATAGGTCCACATTCGCGATAGCAAGCCACAACTCAAGACCAAGCCAAATAGGGAGTTTGCTTATGGCAAGAGAGGAATAGTTTATGTCTAAGAGAGCACTTTCCCATGAGGGGCAGAAGGCACTTTCCCACGAGGGGCAGAAGGCACAGTCACAATGACTCAGCTCTCTACAACAGTGTGGTTCTCCCCTGGCTGTGCACCTATCATGATGAGGCACAGACCCCGCTTGTGGAGGACATTACCCCATCTAGTGCCTATGGGTATTTAAGCCTCTCCTTCAGAGTGGCCATATGATTTCTCTCCTGCCTTACTTCCCCATCCTGGGGGCTGGAGAGTCACCTGGTGATGCTTTGCCAAATAAACCTGCTCTTTTAATTCAATTGGTCTGGTTTACTGCATTAGCAGAAAAAACTATATCAGGGTATGGAAACCTTTCAGGAACATGCTAGTTCAATGACTAGTGCTATTCTTCAATGTGAGGCAGTCTTGAGGAACTAAACCTCTTAACCCACAGATCTGTATTGACTCAAGACAGTGTCATTATGTAGAATAATTGTGACAGCCAGCAGGTGTTGGAGAACAGGTATTGAAAAACTATACAAAAGGTTATCTGAGGTCTCTTTGATTACAGATAGTTTAGTGCCAGAAGTGAATACAATGGTGGGGTGGCTAGCCAGTAGGTGCTTTGGAAGTAGGCTTTGGAAAATTACAAAAAGGGTCACTTGAGGTCTCTAGTTATTCATTTTTGCAAGAATGCCATAGAAGCAGTTATAATCCTCTAAATGTCACATCAGGACACTGCCTCAAGACATACATGATACGGGCACATAACACGTGGATTCTACCTGGGATAATTTACTTAAGGCAATTACCAGGTTCATCCTCTTTAAACTCATGATTTTCTCTAATTGTATTGTTTTTAAACATTTAAATTTTAAATAAAATTTTAAACCATTATATGTTCTCAGTTTCTAAAGGTTCATTCCACATACACACATACCTGTAATTCTAATACTTGGGAGGCTGAGTAGGGAGGTGTTATAGGTTTTCCCAGGCCGTTTGGGCCCAGAGGTTTGGAACCTGGTCCACACGTCGACTTTTGTCCCCCAAAGAATGGATCAGACACTTATATTAACTTAATACTGTTTGGCCCATATCTTAAGCACATTACTGGCTAGCTCTTTCATCTTAATCAACCCATTTCTACTAATCTACCCGCCACGTGGCTCAGCCCATGGCTCACCTGTATCTCCTACCTGTTCCTCCTTCGGGGGTCGGATGGAGACTGTGTAACTCCACCCTCCTTCTACCTGTCTAACCTCTGATTCTCCACCCACTTCTACAGTGCTCTTCATAGGCCAAACCAGTTACTTTATTTACATCATACAGAGAACATTTCCACCACAGGGAGGATCAATCGATCAAGGCCAACCTGAAACACTGAGATCACATCTCAAAAAACCAAGAAAAAAAATGAAAAATTATCATTTGTCTTCATTACTGTTCTATTGCCATGAAGATACACCATGACCAAGACAGCATATAAAAGAGAAGCATTTAAGGTGCACAGCAGAGGTGGTGATTGCCTTTAAACCCAGCACTCAGAAGGCAGAGGAAGGTGGATCTCTGAGCTCAAGGCTACCCTGGGCTACAGAGTGAGTTCCATGGCAGCCAGGGCTACACAGAGAAACCCTGTCTCAGGGGAGAACAACAAAGAAAGAAAAGCATTTAATGTGGGGCTTTCTTACAGTTTCAGAGGGTGAATCCATAATCATCACAGCAGGGGGTATGGTGCTGGGTGAGCGGGCTTGACAGGGAAACATTTACTTAGAGCTCACAGTCTAATCTGTAGGCCAGAGACAGAGAGAGAATGAGACTGGGCTTGGCATGAGTGTATGAAATCTCAAAGACCACTCCCAGTGACACATCACCCCCAACAAGGCCATACATGCTAATCCTTCGGAAACAGTCAACCAACTAAGAACCAAACATTCAAATATGTGATCCTATGGGGACCATTCTCATTTAAAGCACCATACTGTTATAACAGAAAAAGAAAGATAATTGTTTAGCTCATCAAACAAAGTTTTTTTGGGGGGGAGGGGAAGGCGGGGGAGGGGGGGGTTACACTAAACGTAGCAGGCAGTAAGAAGGAAAAGTCCCAGTTACTGATTTAAGGAGAGTCCAACTCTGTATTAAGTACTGGGTAGTATTCTAGTTTGCTTTCTGTTGTGTGATAGACAACATGTCTAAAAGTAGCTTTGGGGGAAAAAAGATTTATTTGGCTTATACTTCTAGTTCATAATCCATCATTGAGGAAATTCTGGGAAGAAGCTGAAGCATAAACCATAAGGAAACACAGCTTACTCGATCCTTTTTCTGCCCATTCTCACCTATGTTTCTTATATAATCCAAGTCCTCGAGTGTTGGTACTGCCCACAGTGGGCTGGGTCCTCCTGTATCGATTAACAATCAAGAAAATGCCCCACAGACATGCCTATGGGCCAGCCTGATGGAGGTAACTGTTCACTGAGATTCTTTCTTCTTGGGTGCATAAAAGGTTAACTGAGATTAACCATCACAGATAGTAAACAAGTTTACCACTCATTTCCATATCAATCATCATTGACAGATTTCTTTAAAAAAAACTGCAAAACAAAAAGAAAGAAATAGATTAATATATATTTCATGGATCTTTATGTGTATTATTAATGTAATTTGAATAAAGGAAACTTGATAACCACCTATGCCAGTTGATTTTTAATGGGCTTTTGGAATTATTACACATACATTCTTTTAAATGACTTTAAAATTACCAATATTTTCTACTTTTAAGTAGTCTGTATCTTGTATTTAAGCCAAAGACTTTATGAATGGGGAAAATAATCCATGTGAAAATTCAAAATAGTACAGAAGGGTAGGGTTTAACATAGGCCCTTAGTACAAATAAATATCAGCAATGATGTTAGGCATTTAAGATTAAAATATTATTTAAGCCATAGCTATAACTGTTAATACTGCAAAATTGGTACTATCTGGAAGTAAAGTGTGGTATTATCCAACACATTTTATAGATGATTCATTTTTGTTTGGCCAACTAAGAATCTTATGAACATAATAATGGAAATTTTATTCATTCAGAAGAAACAACCTCACATTTAAACATTATATGGAGAATGCTTTCTCAGACTATAAACATCAATATCTCTAATGATATATTACTTGAACACATTATGTTAAAAATTATATAGCCATTTTAGAATAACTCATTATGTAAGATAGGTGGGAAAGGTCTAGACTCTTGGCTTTCAAAAATGAAGATTATGAGATTGGAGAGAAGGCTAAATGGTTAAAAGTACTTGCTGTTTTTATAGATAACCTGAGCTCAGTTTTATTCAGGTTGGATGGTTTACAATTGCCTGGGGGTATTTAATACCTGTTTGGACACCTGACTCACATGCACATACCCATACACAGATACATGCCTTTGCATTCTTTAAAATATTTGTGTATTTTATGTGTATTTGTGCGTGTGTGCAGGAAAGCTGTTAGTTCGATTCCTGGAACTGAAGTTAGGGATGATTGTGAGCCACCATGTGGGTGCTTGGGCAGAACTTCAGTCCTTTCCAAGAGAAGTAAATGTTCTTAATTGCTGAGCCATTTCTTCAGACCTAAAATAAGTTTCTAAAAATATGTTTTTAAAATTGGGTATGTGTAATGCCTGTGGCTCGACTCTCCAGGGAGACCACCAGAGGCAGAGATATCGGAAATGCAACAGAAATGTTTATTGTCAGCACAATACAAGCCAGGCAGGGAGCTTGTTCCCACACCTGCACCCAATGTGTAATGTGCAATGCAAGGAAGAGCTGAGCACCCCAAATTACAGAAGATTTTTATAGGCAAAAACCACAAGGCGGGGGTTACTTGACATCAAGGGTGCAAGTGTGCTGCTGATTGGCTTGTGCTTAGGGACTTTTAACAGCTTAACATTCCTGGACCTCACCTGGGTAGGGTGGCCATTTTACTGCCTTACGTTTGGATCATCTAGATGTCCTTAGATAGTGCTTAGCTTATTCTTTCTTGGGTCAAGCCCCTGTCAGGAATGTGAAACTGAACTTTATTTTACCTTTATAATACAAAATGGCTATTAGAATACAAAATGGGGTTTCTTGAGCTAAGTTTACTCCCTTCAGTATGTATGCAGGTAAATATTTTATATTGAGAGAGGACCTCTCTCCTCTCTGCTGTACTTAGTGGAAAAACACAGAGCACGAGGATGGCCAAGCTGACCCACCTGGCCCGGCCCAATGCTGGAAAGTCTCCTGCTTTCCCCAAAGCAGAAACTAACCCAAGGCCTCCACTAGCCCAAACATGCCCAGGAAGAAATAATAATAATAATAAAAATGAAAAATAGGTCGAACTGTCCTCAGACCATAAGATATGCAAGCCACCCACTGTTTCCCTTGGTATTTTCACCTTGGTGCTAACAAATCAAAAGCCTGACCCGTTGTTGTTACTCAGCACCCCCATCCTAGTTTCTGGAAAGCCCCTAGCATGAACCAATCAGCTAATGATTCATACCATTATCCTCACCTGAACCCAATTCACAGCCTTGGTCTATAGAAAGAGGCCCCCTGCTGCCCTAATCAACCCTCCTGCATGGTCCCACCTTGTCGGGGACTGGAGTGCTTCACGAGCTAGCTTTGCTCAATAAACCTTGCTATTGCATTCCGCTGCACCCTTGTCTCTGGTGGTCTCTCTAGAGTTGCGACCTTGGGCACAACAGTATGAATTAGCTCCTGCATATAGATGAAGAATATATGTGTATGATGTTTATGTATATGATGTCTATGTATGTATAATATATATATACATATATATATATTCACTATTGATTCTTCTACAAAATGCAACACAATGTGGCCTGTGATAGCAAAGCTGAGTGCACAGCCAGACCTACAGCCAGGGGAGCATCATTTAGCCCAGATCTTCAGTGACTCTGCAGAGGAAAATCATGGGCTTCAAAAATGAGGCAGAGTTGCTGACACAGGAGTTCAGGGTTTGTGGACACACAAATCTTTAAAGAAGTGTGGAGAGGAATTAGTGGACTAGTTCAGAGGTAGAACACGGGCCTGACATGTATGAGACCCAGGTTCAATCCACGTCCTAGAAACAAAACAAAAAGTGTACCAGGCTTTTTCTTTTGAGCCACTAATCAGCTTTCAAATCATGACACAGAGACTTCTTATTAGTTATAGATGCTTCATCTAGTGTAGGCTCATTTCTGGTGAGCTCTTTTAACTTAACCTGTTTCTCTTTATCTTGATGCTTTTTACTTTCCTTCTATTTATCTTACTTTCACTGCGGCTCATTGTTAGAATCCTGTGCTTCTTCACGCTCCATTTAAGAAGGCTCTCCACCTTTGACCCCTCCTCTTGTTCATTCCTCCCTCTCACCACCCTGCCAGACCGCCATGCCTCAACCCTGACCCCTCCCCCATCTCTATCTCTTATCCCTCCCTTTATTACAATAAAGTCCCTCTATCAGAGCCCAGACTATGGGTCTCTTTGCCTTGGCTCCGCTGCCTCCTTGACATTGGGACTGCCTGGGGTAAGGGGCCCCACCCCCCATCTGCCAGCTATGGGTATATGCATTATCATAACACAATACTCATGTCTGGCAGCTAATAGTGGTGCCTGACTTCTTGCCCTGGGCGGGTTCCTCTCTTTCTTTCCCATTCTCTTCTCCGCCTTCTCTTCTCTCCTGAGCCTAGATTTCTCCTTTTCCTTGTTCTTTCTGCCTGGTAGCCCCTCCTAGTCTCTCTTCTGCCCAGCTATTGGCCATTCGGCTCTTTATTAGACCAATCAGGTGTCTTAG
The DNA here is from genome assembly GCA_004025045.1 of Sigmodon hispidus. Lineage (NCBI taxonomy): Eukaryota > Metazoa > Chordata > Mammalia > Rodentia > Cricetidae > Sigmodon > Sigmodon hispidus. The sequence continues at coordinate 172,393 of PVIH01002738.1, read as the reverse complement.
GCAGGCAAAGTGAGATAAATGCAACACATCTTTAATAATTAAACATGTATCCTTACATTATTAAACAAATGAAGCACATCTTCACATAGGTAAAATAATATTCCACAACAAAGAAGGTAAAAGGCAACCATTGCCCGGATAGCATGGTCATTCCTTGTCCATGTGATCATGCAGCTTGCCAGATAAAGCTAGCTTATCAATAGGAAGCACTTGTTATAATTTGTGTGCAGGAAGCATCTGTTTGCCTTGATAAATTTGTGTGCAGGAATCCCTGAAGCAAACGTGAAATTAGTTTCTCTTTGGTTCACGGTGTTATCTTTCTAGATTAGACTTTACAGGAACGGGAGTAGGCGTGGGGCTGTTAAGATAGGTTGACAGATACCATATTAATTCTAAGAAAAAATGCCTACAAAATCTGAAAAAAAAAATAATTGAAATGGCCAAGGATGTGATAATGTTACAAAGATACTGGAGTTAGCACCGGGGACTTCAGCTGCAATGTCCTGTGTAGAATGTAGCTGGTGTCACATTCTTCCAAGTGTGCAGAAAACATCCACCATTTTGACCATGGTTAGAGTTTGTTGATTGACTGCAGTGTAAATGGGAAATAAAATGGAGGCCCCTGCACATGCTAGGCATGGCTCAGCCATTTAGGGGCTTAGTTTGTTTTTCTTTTCAAGTTTTTTTTTTTTTTTTTTTTTTTCTGAGCTTTCCTACATGTCTTATACATTAAGCACATTCCCTCAGACTCCTCTAACCTCCTTGTCCTCCCTCCTCCCTCAATCAGTTCCCTTTGTCCATCTAGAGCAGTAGTTCCCAAGCTGTGGGCCTCTGGGAACAAACAACTCTTTCCCAGGGTGAAGGGGCATTAGCCCCCCAGAGCATGTGGCTCTGGCAGAGTCTACCCTCTCTCCCATTCCCTCTGCCTTGCTAAAAACTGTTAGCTTATATTCCTAAAGTGAGGTGCTAAGGTCCATTCCTTCCTTTGGCCACTTCCTCCTTCTGAGACTGATATCCAAGTTCAGCAATCACAAGCCCCCTTTGGTTTGTGGAGCCCAAAACAGAAATGTGGAGCCTAAAAAAGCTTGGCTATACAGCTGCCATGACAGGATTAATAAAAACTAGACAGACAGTAGGCCTCAGAGAGTCTTACTTGCAAGACCTGGTAGTTCCAGGAAAAGCCCAAACCAGACACCACCGAAGGAGGTGCCAGCACCTGAGGGGAAATATCTAGTACTCCAAACATTCCAATTAAGAGATAGTCCTTGAGACCAGCACATACCTGTTTTCCTTGATGTGTTAAAATAACCCTAGACAAATGTCTGCCAATCAGGGTTCTGAACCCTGGAAATCCCCCCACCCCAACCTCTACTACGGTTAAAAACAAAAAACAACCTACCCTGCCCAGATTTGGAGCTCTCTGCTCTAACCTCTGCATCAAACAGACAGAGAGACCAGGATTAAGCTTGGATAAAGGCTCTTTGCTTTTACATACAGAATTCAGTCTCCATCGTGGTCTTTTGGAGACCCCTTAATCTAAGCATAACAGGTTCACCTAATTAACATGCCCAATTAAAATTAAATGCCTTGGGCTAGAGAGATGGCTCAGTAGTTAAAAGAACTGGCAGCTCTTTCAGAGGTCCTGAGTTCAATTCCCAACAACCACATGGTGGCTCACAACCATCTCTAATAAGGCCTGGTGCCCTCTTCTGACCTGTTGGCTACCCTGTAGGCACTCTGGCAGAACACTGTATAATAAATAAATAAATAAATAAATAAATAAATAAATAAATAAATAAATCTTAAAAAATGTAAACACCTCATTCTAACACGGAGTTCCCCCTTTACCTTTATAAACCACATGTGCCACATCTGTCTCCTCTTTATCCAAAGGTGGTCCTTTGTCCCTCTGGGACAAATAACTCTTCCTCCTCCCCTTATGCCCCGTGTCCTTGACAACTGTATCATAGTTTGTTTCTAACATAGACTTCCCCCCACCCTCTTAAAAATTACACCTGCAAGGTCATTTGCTTTCTGCCTGAGTCAGAAAGCAGACATCTTAACTTTTATTCCCCAATTAATAAAGGATCTGTGAAAATAGGTGTTTGGGTGTGGTTTGTATCTAGAGTCTGAAAGGAAGTCCTCCCTCATTGTATAGGGGTCTCCTTCACAGAGGTAACCTAAGACCACCATAAGACACAGATATTTATATTAAGATTCATAACAGGAGCAAACTATAGTTATGAAGTAGCAACAAAAATAATTTTATGGTTGTGGAGGGTCACCACACCTTGAGAGACTATATTAAAGGGTTGCAGCATTAGGAAGGTTGGAAACTACTGATCTAGGGAGTTTTGCTTCTATTTTTAAGTAACATATACACACTTTTATGTACGTATATAAAACCTAAGATGAGCAATTGTTAGGAAAAAATGATGCTTAGATTTCTGAGACTGGTTCAATTCAACTGGGTTATCCCCTGCTGCATGCCTTGCCCTGAATAACTTCACTTTTTTGTTGTTGTTTATAAGGTTTTGGTTTGTTTTTTACTTTTTGTGTCTGGGTGTTTTGCTTGCATGTTTATATGTCTGTGTCCTGTGTGCATGTCTGGTGCCTGCAGAGGTCAGAGAAAGGCAGCAGACATCCTAGAATTGGAGTTAGAGATGGTTGTGAGTGCTGGGAATCAAACCTAGGTTCTCTGGACAAGTAGCCAGCATTCTTAACTGTTTCGCCATCTTTCTGGGTCTATAACTTCATTCTTAATAGTTGAAAAAACCAGAAATTCCATTTGGGGACTGTTGTGCCCAAATTGCGACCCCGGAGAGACCAGAGACTCTAGTAGAGCGGAATGCAACAGCAAGGTTTATTGCGGAGAACGAGCTAGCTCAGAACTTCGCCAAACATCCCCATCACAGCGGAGTGACGCAGGAGGGTTAGTTCTGAGCAATAGTGGACTTCTTTTAAAGGGAAAAAAAAAAGTACTCAGGGTTTGCAGGAGTTGGCATAGTCACGAGACTGGGTGGTGGCTCCCTTAATTGGCTGGCATTTGCCTAGGAATATGCTGTTAGTCATTACCCAAGACATGCTGTTAGTCACGTAATCATGAGTTGTGACTTGGACAGGGGGAAAGGGTTGTTTCCTGGAACATTCCATAGTCAGGCCTGATGTTCCATTAAGATATGTAATTAGGCCAGACCCTGGATTTCCTAGTGGCTTTTGTTTTTAGGCTTAATATTGGTCTTTCAGGGACCAGCAAGATGGTCCAGCAGGTAAAGACACTTACCACTGCTGTATAAATTTTCTCCCAGACTTTAACATTCCATCCTGCAAGAAAGCTCTTTAATCAAGAGGGTAATTAACTCAAACATCTTCAGAAAGTCCTGAAACTGGCCAGATCCACTAGGCTCCTCCCTGCCAGAGTGAACAATAAAAGCAGAAAGACCCTCTTAGAGTAAATGAGCGGGGCTGCAAAGAAAACATTTACGCAAGCTGCAAAGAAGACTTAAGCCCAGATCAATTGCCCAGAAGCAGCAGCAACAGGCCAAGCGGCCTGGAAGAGGTTTAGTCTGACTGAGGCACCTGGAAAGGTTACCCTCCAACCTGTTGGGCTGCCTAAAGACTGTGCGGTGCGTTCCAGGTTCTTAGACTTGTAAGCAGCTGCCGTTGAGTCATAGTCATTTCTGTCCTGTAAGTAAGCAGTCATCCACCCACATTCCTGTAAGTATAAATAATAAAATTCATGCTTCATGAATTTTATTTTCATGGTTCATCAAGTTGGGCTTTGGAGGTATCTGGGCTTTGGTCTGTTATGGGCTCCCAATTGAGGTAAGTGGTTGTGTGTGTTACATCTTCCCAGGAAATGTCACACAAAAGCCTCCAAACCTAATGACCAGAGTTTAATACCTAGAACCCTGATGGTAGGAGAGAACTGACTCCCATAAGTTGTCCAGGAACTTCTACATGCATACTGTGGCACATGGATGTATCGCCCAATAAATAAGTGTAAAAAAATTTCCATTGTGTGTATGATACATTTTCTTATCTATTTCTCTATTGTCAGAAACCTAGACTGGTTCAATGACAGCTACTACAAAGAGCGCTGCAATAAATATTGGTGTGTAAATATTTGTGAAACGTGTTGGCTAAGAGTGATATACTGTGTCACATGGTAGATCTCGTTGTGAGTTGTTGGGATTTTGCTTTTGTTCTCTCTCTCTCTCTCTCTCTCTCTCTCTCTCTCTCTCTCTGTCTCTCTCTGTGTGTGTGTGTGTGTGTGTGTGTGTGTGTGTGTGTGATATGCTTGTTCATGTGAGGACATTCATGTACCATGTATAAAGGTCAGAGGACAGCCTTGGGTGTCTATCTGTCCATCTTGTGTAAGACAGGATCTTTGTTGTTTACTGCTGTGCAGCCACATCAACTGGCCCCTGAACTTTCTCCCATTTTATATCCCATCTCCGGTTAGTAAGGCTGCGAGTACAGGCTATTGTCCCATCTTTACATAGGTTCTGCTACTCTCACAGATTTAAGGAGAAAGACCACCAACCAAATCATGACTAAATTAATTTTAAAAAGCAATTAATTAAAGCTATATTTTTAAAAGAATTTGTGTACATGGTCTATCTCTCCCTAAAGGCATGGTTCAAGAGATGATTATTGAACATGGGTGAGATAAGGTTTTGATAGTTCAGAAGTGGGGGTTACAAATGGAGGATTTGGCAGACAAATGGGCAAGGTTACAGAAGCAGAACATAAATGTAACAAGTTAGTCATAACAGCCTCTTGAATCAAAGACATGGTTTCAAGGTGGTTATAACAAGGTAGTCATAACAAGGAGGTCATAAGAAGGTGTTCATAAAACAAGGTGGTTATAACAAGGTGGTCATAATATGGTATTCATAAAGCAAGGTGGTTATAACAAGGTGGTCATAATAAGGTGGTCATAACAAGGTAGTCATAATAATATAGAATCATTGGAAGTTAAGGTTACCAGTGGGGGGATATTCCATTTCTTTGAGAAACAGATTTTAACCGTAAACAAGAATTAACCTAATTTATTTTTACTATAAGATGGCTTTCAAGGCTAAGATGGAGGCAGGCCAGCTTATCAATTCTTGTGCTTTAAAGCTGGGTTCTTAGACATTCATTAAAACACTTTCCCCAACAAACTCAGCTGTGTTTTTTAGCTGTTTTTGTTGTTGGTTTTATGTGTATAAATATTTATCTCCATGCATGTCTGTGTATTATATGTGTGCCTAATGCCTGTGAAGTCTAGAATAAGATATTAAATCACCTTGAACTGTGTTAGGATTCCTGGCAGGCCATGTGGTAGGCCCAGTGTGGAACCGGGTGAGATAAGAAAGCCAACATAGTGCCAGCAGAACATGTTGCTTACTGAGGGAACACCCCTAGGTGTGGCCATGCAAATTCGTGCTCACCCGTTCTCTTAAAAGGACCCACCACATGGAAATTTCTTTTTTTCTTATGCTTCTCTGCCCCTGTACTTGTCTGACAACTCTTCTGAATAAACTCTGGTGTGGCCCTGGTAGCATATGTGTCTGATCTCACTTACAAAACCAACGTTTTTGGTGCTGGACTCGGATAGACGCTCTCCTGGGCTTAGGTGCACATAGGCCAGGAGGTCCTGATCAGGAGCTCACTACCAGGCCACCTTCCATCTGTCCCATCTCCACAGCATATTTGAACACCACCAGCCTAGATTGGTAAGTTTTTTCCTTTCCAGGTGGTGTAAACGCGAACTACTGTCAATGAAAAGACCATTGATTGTCGGCTTTCTGGTAGGACTCTAGCCTTGCAGAGGATCACCCCCAGTCAAGATATTCAATGGTTGCGGCTGTTTCTTCTCACCTGACACTCATTTCTGGTCTTCCCTGCTATTGAAACCCAGACCAGATCCTTGGATCCTGCTCCCGGACTCTGTGCGCAGGGTTCTGCCATAATGCCTGCTGTAGGTGCTGTCAAGTTCCTATTGATAGTGCACTGGCCTCCCACTATGGGTGCTGATGGGTGCCTGTGATGGCTAACGTTGGGTTTTAAGCCGACTCCTGAGAAATGAAGAGTTTTTAGAGGTGACAAGCATTGGTTCGGGCTTTGCTCTGACGTCTATCCTGGATGCGGATAAGTATCTAGGGATAGCTAGCAAGGTTCTGGACATTGTCCCAATGCCTGCTCTAAGGGCTGAGTATCCTTAGCAGTAGTTTGTGGTGATGACCCAGATTTAGCGGTGGAACCCCTCTCCTCTGGGTCTCAGTAATGGAGAATGAATCAGCAGCAAATGTCTCTCTATCCTCACCTTTAGGATGTGTTCTTGAGACTCTCAGGATTCTTAGCCTTTTTGCCTCACCCAGACACCACAAAGCTTATCCGTTTCTGTACAAAGAAATGGCATAAGTACCCCTTAGATAATTGAAAATAGCTACCTAACAGCTCACTGAACCCCAATATTTTACAGGAGCTAACTTTTGCAGGCATTCGGGCAGATGCAAAAAGTTTCCCTATGTTTTTCTATACCTAGCTCTAAATCTTCTCTTCTGGCTTCCTGTTTCCCTATCTCTTTTCATATCTCATCTCTAAATCTTCTCTTCTGGCTTTCTTTTCTTCCTCCATCTGTCTAGGCACACAACCATATCCTTCTCTGGAACCCCCACCTTTCAAATCTTAATGCTCAACTTCTTCCCCTCCAGGAACTCCAAACCTGGTGCCTACATTTACCTCACTGGTCACTCGCTCTCACGCTCCTGAGGATCCTGATCCAGTTCTCTCTCTGTGGGAAGCGGCTGGCATAGATGGGATAGTGAAAATTTATACCTGTTTCCTCTGTCAACTTTCTCAGGTAGAAAAAAAAAAAAAAAAAAAATGGGCTGTAGAGCGAAGGTGAGTTGGGAGCAGGCCAAAGCTCATGCAGATGAAGTTCAGACAAACATAGCACACCCCAGGGAGCCGAAGCTGTCCCAGATATAGGCCCATGGGAATTATAATAAACCAAGGTGAGTCTTAGCCAGAAACCATTTTGTGACCTGGCAAGTTTGCATAGAGCTGCTCTGAAGCCTGTCAATGTTTTAAAAATGCAAGAGAGTACAGGATAAACAAGAGAATCCATCCTAGTCTTTTTTTAATGCCTCACAAATGTTCTCTTACAGTATACTTACTTAGATCCTGAGAGCACTGAGACCTTTTTTTACCCAGAGCTACCCCAACATCAGAGCTAAGCTAACAGCTCTTGAGAGGGAACCACTGACTCCACAGGCAGAAGTCTTAGCTCTAACCTTTAAGGTGTATCACAGGAGAGATGAGAAAACATGTTGGGAGCTGCGACCGAGCAGCACCCTAAAATGGCGCCGGCTTCCGCCCTCCGCCTTCCCGACGGCGAGCGCTCCCTAGGGTAAACAACTCCTTATTTGGCGTGAGGCGATCACACGAGTGAGCTTCCCGCATGCGTGGCCCAATGGGCAGCATCCACGTGGCAGGGAGTGAGTGGATCACTGGAGAGCTTTTAAGCCGAGAGCAGAGGGAGGAGAGAGGGAGAAGAAAGAAGAGTGTACACGCTGAATAAAGGACCTGGCCAGTTGCTGCAGAAGGATCTGGTGTTGTGTCTTCCTTGCCAGCGAGGTTGGGTGCTACAAAATCACACCAGAAAAGATCCCTCCGGCTGGCAAAAGCTATCTGACCAGCTCCTTCGCCTCCTCCTGTGGCAAGCAGACCTCAACTTCCTGGTATGTGCTGTAAGTGTGGCCAGCTTGGCCATTGGTCTTGTTCTTGCCTGACCTCACAGAGGCTGTGCAGGCCTTGTCCTGAGTAACATCAAGAGAACCACTGGACTAGTGATTATTCCCAAGCCCCACGTGGCAGGGGACATGACATATGGACCACTCCCCAGCTGATCTCCTAGGCCTGGCTGGGAATGGTTGATGCTGCCAGGGATTCCCTAACTTGATCATACCATCAACATGAAAAGGGAGCCTCGGGTAGTCATATGGTATCAGAGCAGTCCATCTCCTTCCTCATGGATACCAGGAGCCACATACTTGGTCCTGCAGAAGTTTTGAGAGTCTACCTCTAGCCTTTCCATTGTTGGGGTGGGAGGCAAACAATTCTGGCCTCATCGGCCACTGCCACGTAATTGCATTTTCAGAGATATTCCCATCACCCACTCATTTCTGTTCATGTCAGCCTGCCCCATATCCCTAATGGGAAGAAATTTTTTAGCTAAAGTAAGAACTTTCATTTCTTTTAGTCATCACATTATGCCTGAATACAGACTCTGCCTGCTGCTCTAGCTATCTGATCAGCCTGTCAGCTCTAGCTCCCCATACCCTCTTCCAGTCTCCCAGGTGAACCTCAAGTGTGGGATACCCAGAATCTTTATGTCACGAGGCACATTTCTCTAAAATTCCCTGTCTGAGTTTTCCTTTCCAGCCTGCTTCTCAGAGCCAAAGTCGAGAAGGTTACCGGAAACAAAAAGCTCTGAGGTATTTCACCTCACCCTTCCCATCCCCCAGACTAACCCTCCAGCTGCCACTTCTGGAAAATGAAAAACCCAGAAGACATTCTACCTTTGGAAAACAGTTGAGCACCACCCTGTGAGAACTAGAGAAAAGTTTATAGCTGATATGGGTAAAATAGTCTGTTCTCCCCACCCTCCAGAACCAAAGAAAAAGAACCAGAAGCCATTTTAACCTCAGCAATGGACCGTGGAATAGCAGAGTACCCTCACTATATATGTTATTTCCCAAGGTTCTTTCACAAACTCAAAGTTTTTTTCTGAGCTTCAGAAAATCAGAATTTATCATCCCATTCCTTAAACTCACCTGAACTGCAGGAAATGAGCTGCAAACCCAGTAGACCTACTGTCAGAGGTTACAGCTCTCATCTCCCAAAAAGACAAACTTTGCCCTTCAGACAGCTTGAGAAAGCCTTAAGAGATTCATAGACCCTGTTCCGGTCCAATCCATTCCCCCCCACACACATAAACCCAACTTTCTTTTTATAATACACATAAGGGTGAGGATTCCTGGCAGACCACATGGTAGGCCCAATATGGTGCTGAGTGAGATAAGAATTCCTAAAATGTAGTGGCCACAAGGTAAGGTGCTGACAGAACATGTGGCTTGTGGAGGGCACACCCCTAGGCATGGCAACATAAATCTGTGCCCATCCTTTCTCTTAAAAGGAGCCACCATGTACAAATCTCTCTCTTTTTCTCTTCTGCTTCTCTGCCCCTGTACTCACCTTGCAACTCTCCTGAATAAACTCTTGTGTGGCCCCGGTACTGTGTGTGTCTGATCTCACACGTTGGAGTTATAGATGGTTGTAAATTGCCAATGGGTACTGAGGGTCAAATTCCAGCTTTTAGGAAGAGCATTGGGTGCTCTTGACCACGGAGCCATCTCTCTAGTCCCTGGTTTTAGTGTTTTAAGATATATCTAGATAAATTTCCATGATGCTGGACTAGTTTGGACTCCCACAGGGAGTGATTAAGTGTAATTTTGTTTTTTCTTCTGTATTTGTTGTTTCTTTCCATTTTTCAGCAGCATCTCATATATCTGAAGCTGGCCTCAAGCTTGTCAAAGATGACTATGAACCTCTGACCTTCCTGCCTGTACCTGCTGAATGCTTGGGATTATGTGATAGCCAAAAAAAAAATTCCATTCTGTGGCTTATTTCCACTCTCTGACTCAAGGTCAGAATCTGAGCTTGTGCCTCCCCTACAAGGCTGCATAATAGAATGCTTTGGCCAAAGGTATGCTTACCAGGTATCTCTTTTTTTTTTAAGATTTATTTATTTATTATGCATACGGTACACAGAAGAGGATACCAGATGTCATCATAGACAGGTGTGAGCCACTATGTGGTTGCTGAGAATTGAACTCAGGACCTCTGGAAGAACAGTCAATGCTCTTAAACACTGAGCCATCTCTCCAGCTCAGTTACCTGGTAATTTATGTTTAAAAATTAAACAAGTGTTTATATTTGTTTGTACTTGCTTGTTCCCTTTTCTTGGTATAAAAAGCCCAGGGGAAATAAAATTGGAGCAGCTGAGTATTCACTCAGTGCTATCCCAATGCTAATGTTTCCATCTCTATCTTAATTCCTTCTTCTGTCCTTATTATCTTATCCAATACTCCCTTCATACTAGGAACCATCAGAAAGGTCAGGAAGGCCCTGACAGAATTACAGACATATACAGTCATGTGTGGCTTTATGTGTTACTAGTAATCAACCCCTGAGCTTCATGAATACCAGGCAAGCACTTTACTGAGTTATTTTCCCAGCCCTTCTTGGCTTCTTAATGACTGGATCCTTGACTAGGTGAGATGAAATTCAATGTAGCATAAGTTTAAGTTCCCTGATTGCTAGTGAGGTTGATCTTTTTTTTCAAGTTTTTCAGATATTGATGTTTTATCTTTTGAAAATTACATATTCATCAGCCCATTTATTGATTGGCTTGTTCTCATCATTTTTAAATTTTTTTTTGTATGTGTGTAGGTTAGATGGTAATTCTTTGTCAGATTGTGCCTACAGAATGAAGAGAGGCACTGAGATTAGCATATGAATGAAGCCAATGGGAAAAGATAGGAAACTCCCTACCAGGCACCCTTCATAAAGGATAGTCCATTTGATAAAAGCTCAGGATGTACAAATGCACTGCATAAAGGACACTTGGGGCCACAAGTCCCTTCAACTTGTGCTGTTGAGCCTCTGGTCCACCTCCAACTTTACCCCATTTCTTTTCTCAAAAGCACTTTTCATCCTAATGAACTATCTGTTTCTATAACTTTTCATATATCTTGGGTCCAGTTCCTTGTTCAGGCACCTGCGTGCCTAGAGATTCAATATCCATATGTAATAAGATTTATAGCTAGTAAAAAACAAATTCTCATTTTGGTAGGCTGTTTTTCATGTAATCATTTCCTTTATTGAATATATACTTTTTACTTTCTTGAGATTCCATTCATCACTTGTTGACATTATTTCCTGAGCAATTGGACTCATATGTTTAAAAAGCTCCTTGTCCATGAATAGATCTTAAAGCATTCATTCTTTTTTTCTCATCAACAATTTTAGACTTTCCAGTCTTACATTAAGATTTTTGATCCATTTGGGGTTGGTTGTTATGTGTAGAGTGAAAGGTGAAGATCTCATTTCAAATATATGAATATATATAAATATATGAGGACATCCAATTTTCCCAGTTATATTTGTGGTACTAGGAAGAGGCTGCCTTTTTCTCCAACGTATATTTTTGTCATCTGTGCCAGGACTTTAGTGACCTTAACTGCATGGGTTTATCTGAGTCCTTCACTATGTGTACTGAGATCCATGTCTGGGTTTGTGCCACTACCATGCTTTACCTGTTACTATGGCTCTTTAGTATAATTTGAAATAACATAGAGTAATATATCCACATTATTCTTTTTGTTTGGGATTTCTTTGTCAATCTAGGACCTTTTGTGCTTCCATATGAATTTTCAATAAGTGGATTTTGGTTTTGTTTTATTCCAACTTGCTAGTTTGTGTTCTTTGCATTAGAAATTAAGACTATTAATATTCAGAAAAGTTATGAAAGATGTGTATTAACTCCTATCATTTTGTTGATCTTCAATGTGGGATTATTCCTTTTTTTAATGTTTATTGTATTTATTTATTTTTACAAAAGTTTATTACAACGTACAACAGGCTCCAGGATAACACTTCATTCTAACTATCGGTGGCAAAGATGTTACAGTAGGGAATCCAGATGTTTAACAACAGGCTTCAGGATAACAATTCATTCTAGCTGTAGGTGGCAAAGATGTTATGGCAGGGGATCCAGATGTTTAAATAGGAATGGAAGAGGGTCACCATCATCTCAGATAGGAGGAACAGCTTACTTTTTGCCAGATTTCTTAATTCCACCTGTGGCCAGGGGTCCCTTCCCCGCGGCCTTGGCTTTTAGCTCCTCGAGTTTCTTTTGCTCCTCCTTTTGTTTCTGCTTGAAATCCTTATCTTCCTCGTCCATCTCCTTGGCCTGCTTCTTGGGCTGTTTCAGGGGCTTCTTTTTGCCACCTTCGCGGCCTGTCATGGCGCCTGCAGACGGCCCCTTCACCAGACCCTGATCGGGATTATTCTTTAATAAAGAAACAATCTTGGCCTATGGCACGCATCTTAGAAGTGTGGAAATTGAAGCATAGATAGGGGAAGGAGGGCATAGTCAGAGAAAGACACCATCCAGCCACTGAAGTATCAACATGTAAAGTAACACAGGTAAACCACGGACTATGTGGCAAGACAGATGAATGGAAATGGGTTGAATTAAGATGCAGGAGCTAGCTAGCGATATGTCTAAAACATAGGCCAAACAGAATGCAATCAATATAAGCCTTTGTGTGATTATTTGGAGCTAGTCAGTCTGGGACTGCTGGTCTGTGGGTCTGAACCACCAGCAGGATGGGCCAGTAACCTCATTCCGCAGATCTTATGTTTTTTTCAGTCTTAAGTAAATTGCCCAATTACTATTTTTACATTGTAATTTTTTTCTGAACCTTCATGATTGCATTTATATTTCTTTTCAGTCTTAAGGATTGCTTGACTACCCTCTGCAGGGCTGGCTCAGTGGTCATGAATTTCTTTAGCCTGGTTTTGACTATGAAAAATTTTTCTTTCTTCAACTACAATAGAGTTTTGCTGAGTATAGACGTCTGAGTATGCAGTTTTCTTCAGTTCTTGAAATCTTGAAATATTTCTTCCCAAGCCCTGCTGGATTCTAAAGCTTCTTTGTGAGAGATCTGCTGTTGTTCTGGTGGGCCTGGCTTTACATCAGATTTGTCATTATTCTCTCTCAGCTGTCTGAATGATTTCTTTGTTCTGCATATTTGGAGTTTTAACCATACTATTATGTGGACAGGATAATTCCTGGTATGTCTGTTTGCTGCTCTAAATGTCTCCTGTGTGGGCAGTTCATTCCTTAAATTTGGGGAATTTCTTACTATAGCTTTATTCAAAATATTTTCTATGCTTTTAGCATTAATTTCTCCTTTTTCTATGCCTATGATTTAGATTTGTTCTTTTCGTTGTGTCTCATTTGTCTCAAAGGTTGTCTTATACTTTATTACTTTATCTTCATTGTTCTTTGAATATTCCAATTACTCTGTTTTGTCTTCAAGCCCTTATATTCTGTCCCCTACCTGACCCATTCTATTGCTGAGGTGCTCCACTGGGCTGTTGATTTGACTTATTGATTTTTTTTTCATTTCTAGTAATTCAGGTTGTTTGCCTTTGTCAGTATTTCTGTCTCCTTATTAACTTCTACTTTTACACTCTGTGACTGATCTCATCTGTCCAGCTGTTTGTGTTCTCTAGGAATTCCTCAGGACTTTATTTGAATCCAATTTTGTTTCTTTTCATGTACTTACAATGACTTGTTGTTGTTGTTCTTTGTAATTTTTTCTAATTAACTTTCATTGAAGGATTTTACAGGGGGGTTTAGTAATTGAGGCAGAGGGATGCATTAGTTACTTTTCTTTTGCTATGATAAAAAGCCATGACGAAGGCAACTTAGAGAAAGAAGGGTTTACTTTGGCTTACAGTTCACGGGGGATAAGAGTCCTTCACCTTTACTGTGGGAAGGAATGTCAGCAGATAGGCATAGTGGCTAGAACAGCAAGCTGAGAGCTTACTTCTTAAACTGCAAGCACAATACAGAGAGAGAACACTAAAAAACCTCAAAGCTCATCTTTGGTAACATACTTTATACAGCAAGGCCACACTTTCTAGACCTCTCTTATAAATGCTGTGACAGGAGACCAATTATGCTCTGTGAGGCACATTCTTATTCAAACCATCACAAGAAGTCATACTGCCTTGGTTTTTATGTATATATTTTACCTATATGTATGTATGTACTCTTTGTGTGTGAAAGTATCTATGGATATGGCATCATATGCCCTGGGCTGGATATATAGGAAGTTGTGAACTGCCATGTGAGTACTAAGAATAAATTCCAAGTTGCTCTTCAAGACAAGTGTTCTCAACTTCTGAGCCATTTCTCTGGCCTCAATTTTTGTGTGTATCTTTGTGTTGAGGTTTGTATATGTGATATTAAGCTATTGAATTTTTAAAAATTCATCATATTCTTCCAGTATAAGTACTTGCACTGTTAAAGAGGAAGTAGTTATAGTAGCATTGAGGTGACATTTTTTTTCTTCTGCTAAAGTGGTATCCATAGGACCATGATCAACACCCAGCATTCTTCTGAGACTATACTATCAGCAAAAATTATCACTATCAAAGTATAGACACAATACAGTAATAGTCATATAAAAGTCATCACTGCTTAAGTATCAACCATTCTAGGAAGTAAAGGAACACTGACATTACTGAGTACATTAAAAGTAATGTTGTGGGTGTGAATAGAAAAAAACAACAACAACAAAAAAACAGAGTAGGCCTGTTGATTGGTTGGACTGACAGAGAAAACTTAGAAAAGGAAAGAGTACATAGAAAGGAAGTGTGGTGGTTTGAAAAAATGTCCCCCAAAAGGAGCAGCATTATTAGGAGGCCTTGTTGAAGTAGATGTGACCTTGTTGGAGGATGTGAGTCACTGTGGAGGCAGGCTTTGAGATCTCATATATGTTCAAGCCAGACCAGTGTCTCACTTCACTTCCTGTTGCTTTTGGATCAAGATGTAGAATTTTCCAGCACCATGTCTGCCTGCATACTGCCATACTCTCAGCCACCATGCTCCTTGAAATGATGATAATGAACTGTGAGCTGCCACCCCAATTAAATGTTTTCCTTTATAAGAGTGGCTCTTATAAAGTCATGGTGTCTCTTCAGAGCAATAGAAACCCTAACTAAGACATGGAGGAATAAGATGGACAGCTAGAGGGAAATGAGGCACGTTGTCTAAAAAGAGATTAATGGAATGCAATCACAAAACATAAAACAGTCCAGGTTGGTGATGCATGCCTTTACTCCTAGCACTCAGGATGCAGAAGCATAAGATTCTCTACATAGTGAATACTCCACATAGCAGGTGCAGGAAAAACTACATAGTGAAAACCTGTCTCAAAATGAAAAGAAAGAAAAAAAGCTTAAAACTGACCCAAATCTCAGGAAAAATGAGACCTGAAAACTAGGTCAGCTGAGCTTCTTTGGGAAAGCCCTTCAAAAGGAAGAGGAAAAAAAATAGAGGAAAAAGAAAAAGTAGAGGGGCAGGGAGAAAGAAAGAACCCTAACAGAGCAAGTCAAGCTTGTTGCTAAATTAGCACTGGATGGCATAGAAAGAGAAATAAATATGATGAAATGGGAGCTAGATGGTGACAATGATCACAATCACACTGTGAACCCTGAGTTTGCATTTGAATTAATTAAATAAAATTAACCTTGAGTTGTAGTAGCATGAATGAGACTCAGAGCCAAATATTGGGGGAAGACTGAAATATCAGAGAGAGAAAGCACTACAGTCCTTGCTTTTAATGGCCTAATGATTTTTTTGCATTGTATATTAGTGTTCTCAAATGCCAGGGATTTGATTATCATTTGCCTTGCTTCTGAATCCGGTACTATCCTATTTATTGCTGCAGATAATCTCTGCAAAAAGTCCATAAAAGTTTCCTCGGGCTTTGTATTATTTTTGTGAATGATTCAGTTTTCTTTCCTACTTCTTCTATCTGATCCCAAGCATTTAGTGCTGCCATGTGGCATAAATCAAGAGTTTATTCATCATATAGGGATTGCCTTTCAATATCAGAATATTCTCTTTCTCCAAGAAGTTGGTCTTGGGAGACTTCTATGCCCCTGGTTCTGCTTCTTTGTTCTATTATTTTAGCCTCTTCTTTCCACCATGTTTTCCACTGTAAAAGTGGCCCTGGTTCCAAAACAGCAGTAACCATATCTAACCAGTCCTTAGGGTGATCTGATTGCAAGAAGATCATGAATTCACCATTTGTTTTACAAATGGTGAATGCATCCCATATGTCACAATCGTATCTTTAACCCTTTTTACTTCTAGCATATCTACCGGAGCCCAATTAACTTCTCTAATATCTCTGTCCTCTTTTGATCTTTTAGTGGTTACAGGGTATATTGGTGTTGGCTGCCTGATAAACTTAGGCTGTTTTTCTGTAGCTTTTCTTTTACAGTTTTAATATCAAATCGTCTAAAGAAAGACCACAGAAAGACCAAGCACTGACCATTGCCTTAAACAAATTCCCCCTTTCAAAAAAAAATCTGTTGTACTAACCCATTTAGTTGTCAGAGTCAATTCAAATGGTTGTGAAGTGGGACAATTACCTAGTGTGATAGCAGCCCAAGGAAGGGTTCAGAAAAAGAAAGAACCTGCAACCCACCAGGAGAAAGAAGGCACTGTCTGAAAAAACAAATGTGAAATGGAAACACGTGTGGCCGGGTCTGCCTAAAGCTGGAAGCTAACTCAACAGCCTAACCAGCCGATAATTACTCCTCTGGTCACAGGTTGTTCTGGCCAGTAAGTGGCTTGGGGCAGAGCGGGGGAATTCATGCCCCAAAGTTGAGCACCAAATGTAGTAGCATGAATGAGACTCAGAGCCAAATATCGGGGAAGGCTGAAATATAAGAGAGAGGAAGCACCACAATCAATCCTCACCCAGTTGTCTTGCAACTTCCTCAGCCTCGCTCCTGGTCACTTCTGCCAGTCGCTTCTCCGAGCCCTTATATACCCTATCCTATCCAGATTAGGATTAAAGGCATGTAGCCTTTGTACTTACAGAAACAGAAGAAGTTCTTTCTCTGGAGTTATGGGATGAAAGATGTTGGTTACCACTCCTGGCTTTCCCTGTGCTGGAATTAAAGGCGTATGTGATTGACTCAGCTGTTTATCCTTGTATTCAAGGTGTGTGTGATTGACTCAGCTGTTCATCCTTATATTCAAGGATCAAGGATTTCCTGAGCTGTCTGTCTGCCTAGGATTTGACTATGTGGTCTCTCTGATATCCCAGGATTTATTAAATATTTAACATATATCCACACCTAATCCTCACAATTCTTTCCTTGGTGATTAAGCATCCAAATATATAAGCCTATGGAGGCCATTCTATACTCCACATCACAGCCCCCAGACACTTGTAGCCATATCTTAATGCAAAATGCACTTAGTCCAACTTCAAAAGTCCCCAGAGCCTTTCAGTCTCAAGACTCTTTAAAAATCCAAAGATTTTTTTTTCTGAGACTCAGCAATTTCTTAATTGAAACCCTCTGTAAAATCAAAAATCAGATTACATACTTCCAACATACATTATGGCATAGAATATATATTATCATTTCAAAACAGAAGAAAAGGAGCATAGTGAGAAAATACTAGACCAAGACAAGATTGAAAATGAGCTGGGAGAACTCCAAATTCTGCATCCTCATGTCTAATATTAAAATTCTCTTCAAATCTCCAATTCCTTTCAGCTTTGTTGACTGCAACACACTTCTCTCTCTTGGGCTGGTTCCACACCTGGTGAGTAACAGTTTTGGGCAGCTATCCCATGACTCTGGGGGTTTCCAACACAATTCAAGCTTCAGCTTCACAGCTTCACACAGTGGCCGCTCTAGGCCTCCATACAGGGACACCTGTGACACACACCTGGACTCGGCAGCTTCCCTTCATTGTGGACAGGTATTCTGTAACCTCTTTCTTGTATTCTTGACTGTAAGGCAGAATTGTGTGACCGAAGCTGCCAAGTTCTGCTGGCGCTAGAATTTGGCCCTCTCTTTCAGTCACATTTGTATCAAATTCCTATTTTTGATCATTTCTTTCATTGCTTAAGCTTTTCTTTAATTTCTTTTTATAAGTTATTTCTCTTCACATCTGGACGCTTATCCTGATGGGGTCTTGCCAAGAGGTCAACACTACCTTTATTTCATTTAGCATCAGGCTTTTCTTTAAATTTTTTATTTTCTCAAGCACTAGACTGGGCTCCAACATTACATTGTGTGGTATTTCTTATTTATTTATTTATTTACTTGCCTTGGTGTTTGCCTGGAACTGGAACTACAGACAGTTGTTAGCTGCCATGTGGGTGCTGGGAATCAAACCCAGTCCTCTGGAAGAGCAGACGGTGCTCTTAACCGCTGAGCCATCTCTCCAGCCCTGTGTGGTGTTTCTTTTCTCCTCAAACTGTACTTTTTTTTTTCTCTTGCTCAGCTTGTTCCTTCTTTCTATAGATTTGTGAAAGAATGAACACTAATAACCAAGTGACACAGTCTATACTAGGTTTGCTTGAAATCTCCTCTGCCAATGCCATTAATTCTAAAGTCTTCATTTAGTTTCAGGCTGATTTTTTTAGAACAAGGGCAAAAAGGAACCATACTCTTTGCCAAAATGACACAAGAATGGCTTCTAGGCTGATTGCTAACATTTTTCCCCAGTGACACTTCTTGAGATGGGCCCCCACAGTTCAAATCACCCCTATTACTGTCTTTCATGCCCCTACTATAATTTTCCATCAATCTCTACTTACAGCAACAAGCTTCTTTTCTAGTTCCAAGTCCCAAAGTCTTCTATATTCCTTCAAAAAACAACATAGTCAGGCCTGTCACACAATACCACATGCCTGGTACCAACAACTTATGTCTGAGTCAGTTTCTATTGCTGTGAAGAGACACAGTAACCAAGGCAACTCTTACAAGAGGAAGCATTTCATTGAGGCTTGCTTATACTTTTAGAGGTTTGGTCCACCACCATCATCATCATCATCATGGTAAGAAGCATGACAGCATGCAGGCAGACAGTGGAGAAAGTGGAGAAGTAGCCGAGAGCTACATCCTGATCTGTAGTCAGAGAGAGAGAGAGAGAGAGAGAGAGAGAGAGAGAGAGAGACTAGGCTTGGCATGGGCTTTTGACACTCTTCCTCCAATAAGGCCACACACTATAATCCTTACAATCCTATTAAATAGTACTACTCTCTAATGCTTAAAAATTTAAATATATGAACCTATGGGGACCATAATCATTCAAACCACCACAAAGATTTAGCACTATTTTAAACCTTTATTATACCCTCATTTATTCATTGGGGGTGGGAAAGACACTCTTGAAGAGGTCAGATGACAATCTGAAGAAGTTGATTCTCTTCTTCCACCACATGGGACCCAGGGATCAAGTTCAGGTTCTTAGACTTGGTGGCAGACTCCCCTACCCACTGAGGCATTCTACCAGCCTCCATTTACTGTTGTTAGTCATCACAAACTTTGAGATTTAATTGTCAATCTTTAAAGACACTCTGAACAGGACATCATAGAGTGAGAATTATAATGCGAGGAAATTTTTGTTCTTCTGTGATTGTAGATGTCACAAAAATTATACACATACCTTTTTGCTGGTCAAATTGGTTGGAAACAAAATAAATAACCAATTCAAGAGACAAGTGAAAGCAAGGCAGTTTTTAATATATGATTCTGTAGAAAGGGACATAGAATGATAAAAAAGGGCAAAATGCCTGGTGTGGTGATTTGGAACAAGGTAATGGTTTTCAAAGTTCTCTAATCATGAGGAGTTCCTGTTCTCTCTTCCCAGAGACCAGGGCTTGATCCTATTCCAAATTCCCCACCCCTTTGGTATAGGACATAGAACATTATCTGATGAATAATTTTGAAACCAAAACTGCCTCCTCCTCTGGCCTTTGGTCAGTCACATAGTCATACTTACAACTTTCCAACTCTAAGTTCTGAGATATACCAGCTCCAAATGCCTACCAGGAGACTGAACCTACCACCTCCTGCTAATCTGTAGTTTTGATAAACTTCAAGCACATCTCATATTGAAAATGGACATAACAAATTAATTTTTACAATTTTCACTAGTGTCTATATATTAAATATATGAGCCAAGTTTATTCTTTACCTAATGTAGCCTAGAGAAGACCAATGTCAGGCCACCAATGATGTAGGCAGTATGTACAGCAAAACTAACTAATTATATTAAAATTCTAGACTCAGGCATGGTAAAAGACTTCAACCAAACTCAAGGAGAATTACTTTATTGCTGGGAGATTATGCTTTTCTATACTATAAATATTTGTCACTCCAATTGGTTTAATAAAATGCTGATTGGTCAAGTATCTAGACAGGAAGTAGAGGTGGGGCAACCAGACTAGGAGAATTCTAGAAGCTGAAGAGCAGAGTGACAGATGACAGTAAGATGTAGAAGAAGTAGGATGAGAATGCTTCACTAAGCAAAAAAACGTACCAAGTCATGTGGCAAAATATAGATAAGAAATATGAGTTAACTTAAAGTACAAGACTCATTAGTGGACTCTAAACAAAAAAGCAAAAAGCAAAGCACGTCCAAGCTGCAAACCACAAATACTGAACAGCTTGGGATCTGAAACACCTTGGACTGGCACCTTGGATCTCACTCCCTCTAGAGGAACACCTGACTCAGTCTTAATGTTGGGGGGAGGAAACTGGATCTGCCAGGAGTGGATGCTGAACTAAGCCATATTGGGACATTGGGACCCTGGGACCTCCTGCTCTTGCTGGGGAGGAGATGAGGAGATGTGGAGAAGAGAGTGTGTTTAGCACAGGCCCTTTCCCTGTAAGGGGGTTTCTGGCAAGACTGCAGAGAAGAGCAAGATTATAGCCTGCAAGGCAGAAAGACCCCAGGCAAATGCTTCATCCAGATTCCTGGCTGAGGGACTCTCTCTTCTCATGTCCCCAAGGTTTTCCCTATCTCCATTTGCTTTAATGCCATACCTGCTTTTCATTTTGTCCTTACTATAAGGTAGGTAGGTACCATTGTTTCCATATCACATATCAAGTACCTGATGATCAAAGCTTTAATATCTTATGGTTATCTTTAATTATCAGCAAGTCTTAGATGGAGACCTGAGTCCTATTTCAGCCTGGAGCTGATTTCTCCTGATTCTACTGAGAACTTTCAGCCCTTCTTTTTCAAGAATCTGTGTTCAGAGATGACGTGCAGAATACATCAGCAAGTTCTACTACCCCAGGATTCCTCAACTGCAGTACCACAGACCTTTTTCTTTTCTTCCAAGAGGTGGCAGGTACATTGCCTTGTGGGCTATTGAGCAGTGACTTTCACCTCTTCCTGGCTGATTTTTTTTTGGAAGAAATAATTCAGCTTTTATTGGATGTCATGCTGAAAATGGTTCAGTGTCAAAGTATGCTTTGAGAGTGAAGGCTAGTCTGCCTGTACAGATCTCAATATAGTGTTTGTTTCCCCTACTTATAACATACTCAAGAGAGACCCCCTAGGCTAGAACAATAGCCACTTCTGGGCACTTCAGTAAGAGTCTGGATCATGGGAGCCAGTAAGAAGATTACAGGAGATTCTGCCCAGCCCACACACCATAGAGCTAGTTATACTCAGCAAGGCTCTTGGTACACACATGTGAGAAGCTATTATGGTGAAGACAGCATGGTTGAGCATCAGAGCTTGTCTAGTTACAGGATAGGAGCTTGCATGATGGAGAGGAAAAAACAAGAATCTCCAAAATCAACTGACATTCAACCCTCATGCCTACATCTGCAGAAATCTAATTTTAAAGGATGTACATTGGTAGCCTACACATGCTCCTTTCTCCATACAATAAAATCAGGCTCCGTCATGCTGAATCCCTTTGCAAAGTGCATCCTGTGTCCCCTTCAGTCTATGAGAGCTCATGGAGACAGAGCCCTGTGACCACTATTTGGTCCTACTGGATTTCTTTCAGTTCCCTCACCTACAGAAACAGACATCATCACTGTGAGCCTTTATCTATTCTTGGTGGCTGTCCAACCCCCCTCACATTAGCTGATTCTGTGTGCTAGCTCATTCAGTCTGCCTGATTCAGGAGCTATGCAAGACCCAGAATGAAAATTGAATCGGCTGCCCAGCAATGATTTGTTGGAGGCTTCTAGAATTGTCTCCCACAACTGGATTAACTATTTTGATTAATTTGACCTGTCAATTTATTGAGAAAGAAGAGAATAGCCACTTAATTTATTTATTCACTTAATTTATTCAGCTGCATAATTTATTTATACTCATTCATTTAACTGATACTGGGACTAAAATGACTTATTTTCAGGTGAAATCCAACAATTAAAACCATCAGATGAGTTATCTGTTGAGACTCAAGTTTAATGTAGCTCCTGCGTCAGTAAAAAATGTTTCATCTCTTTTACTCTCCTGAGGACATAGTTCATCCAATAAATAATTGCTCTCTTTAGAAATTGTTTCCTGTTTTCCTCAGAAAATATAAGATAAAGCTTTACTCTAATTTCAACATTTATTTTTAAATAGTTTTCTTTTTCTTGTAGTGAATATAATTTGTATGCATATGTATAAAGATGCCATGATGAAACCTATTTGTTTCTATGCTGACCTTAAAAAGTTAACTTACAAAAAAGGTAAAAATTTTTTTCTTCAATTTCACAATCTATTTTTTTTCACATACCCATGCATCCCTTATGTTTATATGATGATGCCTTTCAGGCAAGAGAAACTGACATTCACTGGTATATACACAAGACTCAAAATGGTAAATGTGTATCATTGAGCATTCATGCTGGATTTCCTGTGTGATGGGGAGAGAATAAGAGGAGACAGGCCAGAGGGTTCACTTCACACAGGATTCCTTAGGAAGCTCGTAAAAAGGATTTACTGTATTTTGATTAATCCATCTTTCATCCACCTTGAGTGTCTCCATGGCAACTGGATATTTGTTTCCCAAGGATGGGTTTTCAGGCTATAGAAGGTTGATTCAGTTTCATACAAACCCCCCCCCCCCCTATTCCTGAGAGCCACATCTTTGAAATTCAGCATGCATAGACAACCAGCTGCTCCCGGGCCCTGTCTGTGTTACTGATGCCAATGCTGGTATCACTTTATCAATGACAAGATGTGATCGATTTTCTAAGCATTTTCTCACTGCCAACACAGACATCTGCTTTGCTTCTACTCCTAAAAAACATTAAGTATTTTGAGCTTAGCCTAAAGGAGACTAAGCAGTCATGTATTTTTTGTTTGTTTGTTGTTTTATCACAAAAATATGCATTACCAAGTGTTGATTAGCATATTTCAGGGCATGAGTCTACAAAAGTCCTATTGGATGCTCTTGTAGATTAAAAAAAATAATAACCATCAGAAATTAATTATTCTATTTTCAACAGTGAGATATGACGCAGACTCTAACTCAAAAGTGTACTAATATCAAAAGAAAAAAGAAAAAAAAACACACGTTGTAAATGAGGTTGCACAGTTTGCTCAAGGGTTTCCCTGAGTTACAAGTGGAGCTGAGGGTTGGAGTGAGCTCAGCAACAGAGTATCTTCCTCCAAGGCTCAAGACCCTGGGTGTGATGCTTCAGAACACGAAAATGAATGAAGCTGAATTAAGGCTGAAGAGATCCATAGCCGGAAGGGTCACCACAATGTTGGAGTTTTTGGTTCCCAGGTCAGCCTGCAAATGCTCTAAGAACTGACTGTGTGTGAGTCTTTTCCTTCATCAAAGCAGGAGCACACTGCTTCCTGCCCTTCCCCAACCCTTTAGTCAAATATGTAAATATGGCAAGGCATGGATGGATGGATGGATGGATGGATGGATGGATGGGTGGATGGATAACTCTGTTGAAAGCTATGAATATTGCTCCATGGTGTATAGTGTGCTTAGTTGACCTAAGGCCAACTCCCCGCAGAATAACCAAAATAACAAACAAACAAAATCTAAAAACCATATTCTTTGAAAAACAAACAACAAAAGACCCTACATATTCCCGAGAGCAATTACTGTAATGAAAACAGAAGTTCTCTGTACAGCTTATGTAATTCTAAATGTTTTTCTTTGTCATGAGCATGATTTACTTTTACAATCAACAAAAGCAATAAAATACACGTTGATTTTTACAACCAAATTAAACAAAGAAACGAACTCGTCTCCAAAGTCCAACATTTACACAAAATAAATCCATTTAAAAATTTTAAAACTCTACAATGTTTGCAACTGTAAATTGTATTTGTGGGTTTTTGATGCTTTTATTGGTGATTAAAGTAATAAAACCGGCTTATTTTACCTGTATTATGAGACTGACAATCTCAGCTTTTTTTTTTTTTTTTTTTTTTCATCTCTCTTCCTAAAAGTAATATCGAATGTCTGACACACAGTTTAGGGATCATAACATGAATTATTGGAATTCATTCGCGAAGCCCCGACTCATTTAAAATCGCTGCTGTCTGCAGGGCAATAAACGTGATGGATGGCCTTCCGCAGCAGCGCGCAGCAGCTCCTCCACGCTTGGAGAGGCCGCTTTGTGTGCTGACAGGAGCGCATTTCCCGAACATTCTGCAAGTGTTTCCAATGGGAGCTGGTTTGGAGTCTCCTGTTCACAGTTACTTAAGAATAGCCTGTTATTTCCCAATTATCCTGGATCAATTTAGATTGTCTTTAAGGAAAAGAACCTCTTCAAGGATTCGATGTTTTGTGAAGGAGTGAAAATGCGCACGCCGCCCTCATTCCTTCTTTCCCTTTCTAGGCTCGCTGTCATTTGGAACCAGAAGGAAAAATTCTTCTACCAAAGAAACCACAAGAACATGGAATTAAACAAAGCTGCACCAGGAATCTTAAATTCCTCTCAGTGTTACTTTTCAGGAATAAATATTTATATCAACTTCCAGATGAAATAAATGACACATTTGAGCGCCTCCCAAACCATCCCGGCATCTCTGGCTCCCTTCTACTCTCCTGGACTCACCACCCTAAGCCATGGTTTTTAGAAACAGATTGTAAGTGTCCTGTAATCAGTTACAACACACTTGTGTGCAGTACATTACAAACACCAATACAAGCAGTATTTCATGAAATAGATAGCCCTTATATCAAGTCATTCCTTCACTTGTAACACTATAATTAATAAATATTTACAAAGGAAAACAATCTTTTAAGAATCCTGGCCAGAACCAGCATAGTGACACACGCCCTTATTCCCAGCACTCACAGAGAGACCTGCCTGCCTCTGCCTCCTGATGCTGAGATTAAGGGCATGTACTAAATTATATATATATATATTTATGTATATATATTTATACACACATACAAACCAATAACCAATATGATGACAGAGATAGGCTGAGGCCAGGAATTTACTCAGTCAATACTGGTGAGAAAAGACGCACCCCTTTCATGAATCTTTATGCTTCAACTCTAGAGGAAGAGAAAAGGAAGACATAGATAAAAACCTTTCTCCTTTGCACAACAATACAAATAGCCAAGATTTAAACTTAAACAATATTTGGGGCTGGAGAGATGGCTCAGCGATTAAGAACACCGTCTGCTCTTCCAGAGGACCCAGGTTCGATTCCCAGCACCCACATGGCAGCTAACAACTGTCTGTAGTTCCAGTTCCAGGCAAACACCAAGGCAAATAAATAAATAAATAAAGTTTTAAAGTTAAACAATATTTGCATTTAACTAATAAAAGGGGGACAGCACTACAATGATTCTTTCCAAAGTCTTATTCTAACCACTTTAATGTGAATAAGAGAGTTGATAAAGGACAAATAATTGTAAATAGAGGGAAACATGTAGTCAATCTTGCTTTAAAAATATGTAAATTTTGGTTGTTTTAAGTATATGTTTCATCTGTTGCCTTCACTTCATTAGGTCAAGTTGTTCTTGACTATTAAGTTTTAGGGATATTAATCCTATTATCTGTCACATGTAAACATTATGGCAGGTATGGAGGGTGTAAGGACAAAGAAAAAGGTCTTATCGGGCTCATAATGGCTAACAGTTTTGATAAGATTCAGTAGTTTCTTTTTTAATGGACTTGACCAGCTGTTCCTGTCCCCTGAAGACCATTGTCCTGCCCACTATTCAGTCTCATTTACACCTAATCCTAGGAATGACATTCTTAGCTATAAGGGACCTTATACTAGTAAGTAAATATTATGAGTCATAATACACAAAAAACACACACAATGTGATGTTTGACCAATGGAGAACTGTGAACAAAATCTGACTGATGGACTAGAATTTCAGTACTATGGAGGATTGGAATGGTGCAGGTCTAGAGGCTACTGACCCTAACTTGGGCCAGTTCTAGTCCTTCAGAACAGCCATTCCTTGACCAAACTAACATACAGTGACTAGTAGATTAATCACCTTTAGAATCTACCAACTTGGCAGATCCACTTAAGTCCCACCAACCCAAAAGCTAAGAATATCATCAGATAATACATGAGGTCTGTAGAAAAGTCCCCCACACCCATGTTCTGTAACCACCTCTTGGATGTACCCACCACTGTATTTTAACATGGCTTAATTTATGACTTTCTTTTTTCTGTAAAACTATAAGACTTCTTACATTTTGAAACATGTAATTTGGGGAAACCTAAATCTTTGTTCCTGGACCATGGTCATTCAAAATGGCTCTGAAATAAGCTACCTCTTATTCCCTCCCCCTCCCCCAAAAAAGTAAAATGTACTTCAGTGGTAAAAATACCTGCTCTGAAGGGGAGAAAAACTAAAAATTTGGTATGCTCATGGTTGTTATTGGTGATCTCATTGTTTAAAATGTGCTGTGTACAGTTCTTAAGACCATGATGTAACTATGAAAAGATATGTATTAGGTAAACGATCAGGCAGGAGTTACATTGCTGTTCTGATTTGACTTCCATATAATAAATTGTTATGGGTATCCCACCAACTAAGGTACAGTTTATAGCCCATTGGAAATCTTTATTTCAGCCGACTGGGACCACAAACTGGTATTTGAGGGGCTAGGAATAACCATAAATGTCCAGAGCACAGTATCTTTTGAAGGCAAAAACCACATCCTGGCCTCTAGCTCAGCAGCTAAGGGGGAACGCCACAGAAGCAAACAGTTTAACTAAGCTAAGTGGTTACCTCTAGGGATGTGCACACTGACAGTTAAGATACTTTAGCTAGGATATTCTAACCTTGGGTTTCTAGATTAGAGCTGGATAATTTTCCATGGGATTCTCCATCAAGCAGATCAAATTCTAGTTAAACCTAAAATGGCCTCAGCAAGAATTCAAGATGGAGGAGCCTCTGTACTGTTTGCTCTGTCACGAAGTGAACACTGAAAAACAGGTTTACTTGTCTGGAAATATGCATTAAACAAGGTTTATGTGTATTAATTGAGTAAATGTTTTGATCATAATTGTGATGTTTGAATGAGAAATAAGCTTCCTGGATTCATGTATTTGGACACTTGATCCCTAGCCTCTAGGAAGGGAATGTTGATGGAGGAAGTACATCACTAGGATAGGCTTGGAGGGTTTATGGCCTCACTGCAGTTCCTGCTCATGAACCCCACTTCCTGCTCATGCTCCCTATCCACCCCTTTATTTTTTGAGTGTGGATAACATGTGATCAGCCAGCCCCCTGTTTCTGCTGTTCATTCAGTCCCCACATTGCTGGACCCTATCCCTCTGGAACAATAAGTCAAGATAAATCTTTTCTTCTGTAAGTTGCTTTGGTCAGAGCATTTTATCTCAGCAGCACAGTAACAGAATGGAAACTAGGACAAGACAACAGTTGCAGGACCTGGGTATATCTCTAGGAGCAATGGTCCAGAATTTACAAATTCAGCATTTAACACTAATGTACAGAATATGACTACTATAAATAACAGGAATTAATGATACAATCAGCATAAATATGAGGTTATGGATATAAAATAATATACTGAAATCAAGTAAAGTCTCATAAATAAAAGGGTGAACAACATAAGATCATTATAGAAATATAATTGGTCAGACTCATCAAACTTAAAAAGAGAAAAATAAATATAATCTCTATAGGTTGCAATTTAAGCATCCAACAAAACTCAATTTTCATTATGATAATCACTATCTATAGAGTAGAAATAGAAGATAACATCTTGTACCATTGAGATGGTTCATCAGGTATGGGTACCTACCAATCTGAACTCAATATCTGGGGCCCACATGGTAGAAAGGAGAGAACTGACTTCTACAATTTGTTCTGTGACATCCATACACATGCCATGGCACATGCACACCTCCTTCTCCCCACAAATTAATAATTAATTCATTATTTTAAGAGTGATCAACTTAACATTAAAAGCAACTAAGGTACACAGTGTGGTAATTTGAAAGAAAATGGCCCCCAAAGGGAGTGGCACTATTGGGAGGTATGGCTTTGTTGGAGTAGGTATAACCTTGTTGATGTAAGTGAACCACTGTGAAGGCAGGCTTTAAGCTCTCATATATGCTCAAGATACCACCCAGTGTCTCAGACCACTTCCTTTGAATCAAGATGTAGGACTCTCAGCAACATATCTAGCACCAGATTTGCTACATCCCACCATGTCACACCATGATGATAGTGAACAAAACCTCTGAGAATGTAAAATACCCCAATTAAACGGTTTTTTTTTTCCTTTTTAAGAGTTGCCATGGTCATCCTGTCTTTTCACAGCAATTGAAATCCTAATCTAAACAGAAGTTGGTACTAGGGGCTGGGGTATTTCTGTGAATTACCTGACTATGCTTTTGTTTGAAGGAATTTGGACTTTGGATTAGGAAAGCAGCTGAATGCTTTAAGTGTATCTTTATGAGCCCTATCAGTAGGAGCATGGAAGACTGGGTTGATAAGAATGAATTGAACTGTGGGATGCTGGCTCAAGAGGTTTCAGAGGAGAAGAATTTTAGTTTGTTGCCTAGAGATTGTTTTGTGATATTTTGATAAAGAATGTGGCTGGGTTTGGCCCTTGTTCAAAGAATCTGCCTGGGGCTAAAGTGAAGAGATCTGAATTAACTCCATTGGCAGAGGAAATTTCAAAATAACCTAGTATAGACTCCATTGTGTGGTTATTAGTGGTAACTATAATGAAGATTTATAATGAAAAAATAGCAAGAACATGTAAAATTTATGGAGAAAA
This sequence comes from Sigmodon hispidus, assembly GCA_004025045.1. Taxonomy (NCBI): domain Eukaryota; kingdom Metazoa; phylum Chordata; class Mammalia; order Rodentia; family Cricetidae; genus Sigmodon; species Sigmodon hispidus. The sequence continues at coordinate 143,503 of PVIH01002738.1, read as the reverse complement.
GGACCACCAGGAAGTATCTTTTCAACCTACATAGTGTGGGAAGAAACTGTTTATCAAGACAAAATTAGATATAACTCCAGGACCAAACATAAATACTAGTGGCTCATAAGAAGTGCTCCCCCAAATGGCATCTAATAATCTGGGTTTTCTTTGGCTTTTAATTAACTTTTTAAGGCTACAATCCAAAGCAATGAGTTTCAGCATGACATTTGTATACATATGTCATTATACTTTGCTCTTTGCCCTTCTCCAATTTCTCTCCCCCACTTCAAATGATGCCCTTACTTCCTCCAAACTGCCACCCCATCTGTTTTTTGATCCATTACCTTTATATTCCTACCTTCTTTAAGATCTTTCTTCCACCATGATCCCAAAGAGTCTGAGGGTCATAGTTCGTTGTGTTTCTTTTTTTTTTAAGAATAAGAAGTATAGTTAGGAGATATAGCTCAGCTGGTAGACAGATTGTCTAGCACACATAGGAAGCCTGGCTCCATCCGATGCTGTATATAACTAACTGGTCATGGTGCTAAAGATCGAAGGTTAAGGCAGAAGGAGAAACAGAAGTTCAAAGCCATTTTGTTACATAGTGATTTCCAGGCCAACTTGGACTACATGAGACCCTATATCATAAAAATCAATCAATAAAAGAGAGTGTGGGAAGAAGAAAAAGTTGAGGAGAGAAGGGCATGGGGAGAGAAAAAGAAGGGGAGGGGAGAGGAGAGGAGGGGTGGGAAGGAAGAGAGGGGAGGATGAGAAGAAAGAGGAGGCTCTAATAGCAAAGCAATTGTCAAAATGTTACTGGTTGACAAAATAGCACAGGATATTGATTAGGATATTGATTAGGGTATTGATTAGGCATCAACTACTTATGGATTTCAGGTAAGATTAGTAACTGTGAAGACCTAGACTTCACTTTACAGACTCTATCTTATAGAATAGCTATTTGAACACATACCCTAGAAGCAACCAGTTAGAAAACAGGGAAATAAAAATTAATGAGGTCCAGATATTCCTGTAGACATCTTGTTGGTGGTTTTCAGCCCTTACCGATAGCTAGTCAGCAGACTTTGGTTTTGCACCAAAAGTTTAACTAATAGTTGCAAACTTTCATTTCCTGCAGAAAGATTCACAATAGTTTCAAAAACTGCCTTACCTCATATCCCTTTCCTTAATCCTGAAACACCAAGGAATGTAATCTAAGGCTTGTGGGTTTTGTTTTGTTTTGGTTTGGTTTGGTTTTTTTCCTTTATAACCTTCCCATCCTGAACACAGGGCCTCATTCTCTCCATCCACTGCATCAGCTGGAGTAAAGGGTTGCAGACCAGGTTTGAAGCTGATACTAAAAAGACCCTTATGTGCTTGCATCGGAGACTGGCTCCTTGGAGGCCTCTGGGGTGTCTTGAGACACAGGTGCAACAGTAACAAGCCAGAAAAGTCTTTTTACTAAGCCTGTTTATTAACTTATGGTGCCAGGGACTCTGCAGCCGTCTATTTCATTAGATGAAAACAACCTAAATGACTCTTATCTCATGCCTAGTATCTCCCCATGCTAAGGAATTTTGGGATTTTATCTGTGTTCTTTCTCAACTGTTAAGCTCAATGATAGTTCAAAGAATTTATGAGAAAAAGTGTGTTACTGAAAAATAGAAGAGTGGATATTCAAGTTCAGAGGCAACAGGAGGCTGAGATTATATATGACAGCTTAGAAACACACCCAACTGCATATGAAGCCTCATGTTTTAGATGAGCCAAGAGTCACTAGAAAAGAAAACAAAAAGACAGAAGTGTTTCTATTTCACGTAAGAGTCAAACCTCAGAGAAAATATGGACTTAGTTACAAAACAATTATTCAAAACTTGCAGAAGGAAATATAAGATAACATAGCTTTGGGATAATGACAAATTTAACAATAAAAACTGAAACCGAGAATTATAGTCTATAAATTGGATTATATCAAGATTTCAATTTTCAAATAGGGTACATACCTGCAGGTAGAAACAAGGAAATAAAATGAATGGACATTGTAGAGAGCTGCCTGCTGCTGCACCCTAAAGATGGTGCTGATTTCTGGCCTCCACTCCCCATTGGTGAGTGCTCTCTTTTGATAAACAACTCCTTATTTGGCTTGAGCCTGGGGCTTGGTTTGTTGTTGTGTATGTGGACCTATGAGCTATGCCCACGTGGCTTATTGGGATTGGATGCCCTGAGAGTTTCTAGTCAGGGGGCGGGGTGTCCGGGGAGGAGGAGAAGAAGACAGAGAAGAACAAAGAGAGAACAATTGTAAAGGTCCCGAATAAACTGCTGAAAGAAGATCCTGGGTGTTGTGCTTTCCTTGCTGGCAAGGTTGCGCACAACAAGTGGTGGCCCATATGGGGAACAACTCCTGCGAGCTTCAGGCATCAGAACTTTCTGCAGTCAGGGGGTGGACGGGTAAGTCCCAGGTAAATTGGGATCCACAATCACAGCGGGTAGCTCCGACCTGTAGATAAGGTGGAGAAGAGGGAGCTCACTGACGAATGACGAGTGGGTGTAACCTCTTATAGACATGGACACACGGCAACCTTGAGCTTAAAATGAAAGTAACAGCAGTTGCAAACTTAGGCTTAAAATGAAAGTAACAGCAGTTGCAAACTTGAGCTCAAAGAGAAAGTAAAAGCATTAGCAAAGCTGGGGCTGTTTGGTAAGGGCTCCGAGAAGATTTTTAAGGTAGGAATTAAAGGTTATACAAGGATGGGGTCTTCAGCCTCACATCCAATTTTTTTGGCTCTTAAGGAGCTGCTTCATTAAGGTTTTTCTGAGTCTGCTCTGCTTGCTAGCAGTGGGAGAGATTCGTGGGTTCCTACACCATATTGAAAAGCAGCCCAGAGGGGTGGAGTCAGCATTTAAAGGGATAGCAACATTTTAAAAGCTCTTTGAGTTGAAAAATGATTTAGAATTCTCAATAAAACAGATTTAGACTCTCAAAACCTCTAAATGGGGTAGGAAATAAAGATTAAAAAAGCCACATAAAGATGGCAGATAAACAGAGAGTCTGGATTCTGGTTATTACATTTTCTTGTAATTTTTTAACTTTTAAGGAGCTAACTGCAGAGAGACAACTGATTACTAAGGCTGCTAAGTTAAACAAATGCATATACTTTAAAGATATCCTGACTTTGAAATCTGTTTATAAGAATATGTTACTTGGGAAAAGAGCTTCTGCTTTTGTCTCCACGGAAGATCAAAACCTGTGGATTGGTTCTAGGCAGGGGTGGTTCCATTTGCCAAGGCCACCTGAAGCTGATAACAGGCCAACTTGGAGGTGTTGGGAGGAGAGATCGGAGTGGGCAGGCAGTGAAGAAGGACAGAGTGAAGGGGGAGAGTTGTACCCCAACCTTGCTGATATAGAAACTCCTGAGTCTACAGACTCAGAGGAAGAGCTGTTGGGAGATATTAATTGGATTAGAGGATATCTTAGG